>DWQX01003301.1:0-18277 GCA_018245475.1 Pharmacophagus antenor
CATTCCCTTTCTACGAACTTTCTTTTTTGTGTAATAACTTTTTCAACATCATTGGTGGTTTACCGCTTGACTTGTATCGCGGAAGTCTCGAGTTGGATTACCAGGCCACATGAATTGAGGAGTTATAATGTTGTTGGAGTTTTTCGAACCTTTATAGGTAGCAACTATCCTGATAAATGTCAATATACCGCCATAACAGCATTGCTAGAACGCAGCAATGCTGTTAAGAAGTATTATAGACGAACACACTTCCATATACGACCCCATTTTCACTTAACATCGGATGAAATCGAGGTATATAATAGACCATAACCAATAAAAATTATAGTTTCATGCCCTAGGTAATATATTTAAAAATCAAATAAATTGAAAGTGGTTGATACTTAAGGCCAATGGTATACACGTAGATGTAAATATATATACGAGTACTGATCTCGCTTGATAATTATGATTTCTGAATGTTCCGTGCAAAATGTCTCTGGTATTTCTACAACACAATCTTAGCTAATAGATGAAATACACATATACGAACGATGTAGTAGTCTCGGTACCATCTACGAATTTATTCATTACTAACAAATTGTGTTGTGAAAATTAATCACGTAATTTTTCAATGATTGCACATTTACCCTATTACACCGATGATGTATACAATATTTAATATAACTTTCACTATGTAGGTGCCGCATTTAACTCAAATATTAGATACATTCATAAAACGTTCATGCGTTCCGACAGATTCTTCTTTCGCGACGAACCCCTGAACCAAACGATCAATCTCCTCGAGACGCCAGAATCGAGATGTATGGAGCTGGAAGACTACGCAGCGGGCACTCTGCATGACGGAGTGTCCGTGGCCGCTGTGAACAACAGCGGCGAGTTCGTGGGCGTCGTCATAAACGGAATCGTCAGGAGGGAGGTAAGGAAGAGACTTGGGCCTTTACAATATATTTTTTTTACGTCTATTTTACCTCTAGTACGATTTAGTGATTGAAAACAATACCACCCAATGTTAAGTAGTCATGTGGTTTGCGATGATAAACCCTTAACGCTCTCTTGGCTCCTCTACGAAGCCATCCGTCATTTGTTCCGTAAGTTTATGGACTTCGCTGCGGTGCCAAATATCTTTAGCATTATTACGCTTAAGATATGACGGTAGTCGACGTTGACTATTGTTAGCCACTCTCTGTACCGCCGGAAATTCGTTCTACTTCTTTGCTTTTTCTATTTAAAAAATGTTAAACTAAATATCTCCACATGAAAGTTGACGTTGGTCATAATATAAAGTTTTTAGCTCACCGTGCGCTTAGACGTCCGATGGTGAAAGGAGGATAAGAAAACTGCCAGGTGTAACATCCACGAACACTCGTCAAAGCGTATACTTTATAACAGCGCAGGACTAGCCTGTTCAAAACCAATTCGGCTATAACAACTTCAAGTTACCATTAAGTCTTCGATAGCCCCTACACTTATTCCAGTGCTTTTAGCTTCAAGATGATTTTTCGCAGCGCGTGCTTCATAATGACAGCAATCCGAAGATATTTAACCTGAATTATATCTAAAAATATCTACCTAAGAAATCTTGCTTAAGTTACCTCTGTAAAAAGAGTCAGAATCAGCTCACCCATCTACGACATAGATGTATGCGTTAAACTTTCATCGTTCTTCTTTTTCCGCCGGGTTATCTCCTAATTGAGATAACCTAGTCTTCTTCAATAAGGTTAATTACTATATTTCATCTAAATAAGCTTAAGCGTAATTGCGTAATTAGATTTCTTATTGCTTATTCCAAACCTGTCACGAGGTGCGGCGGCTACGTTACAAAAGGAAACCTGCCATGAAACTAAATGAACACGTGTGCACCTGTTGGGTGCAGGTTACAGGCACGTTCGTCGTTTTGCGTGCCCATATTGATGTGCATTGTTAAGTGTTTGTACTATTTTATAACATTGAATTAAAATGAACCTCCAACGTTAACAAAAGAAATAATAAATTTTATTTTTAATTTAAAATTTGATGACTGTATATAATATGTACAAATTTTATAAAAGTTTATTAGTCAACATTTCAAAATACTTAACAGATACTATAAAAGAGCTGTCAAATCTTCAAGAAGCAAAGCGACTTTCTTAAATTATAGCTAAGCACTTTCGTTCGAATCGATCTATTCGTTTGTTTAACAGCTACGATGCAACAAACAGACAAGGATTCACAGGTGTACATACACCCTAAACATATAATAAGCTGTTGTTAAAAACATCCACCTTATTGATTCTAGAATTGACGATGTAATAAATAGCATCAATTTTTAATATACCTACTATAACTAAATGATTGCTGTTTGAAAAATGAAACATATGAATTTGGTTTAGTTGCGTAATTAATTAATAAAATTCATTTTAAAATGACTTCTAAAGTTGTTAACTTATAGGTTTTGTATTAAGATGTAACATGAAAAATTTACACTTATATTAATCATGATAATTAATTCTAAAGTATTTTAACGATGTCACCAATTGAACTGTGGAACTAAATTTCATCATAAAAATGGCTTCGAATCCGTTCATGAACATCGCAAACTCCGGTTCGCATATTAAATATAATATTATTGTCGGCACCACTTACTCGTACGTGCAGGTGTCGATACAAAAAACTTATCACTGAAACTTTACATTGAAAATAACAGGAAATTGTATTCGGACTTAAAAAAAAATGATTTTACTCTTGTGTGTCGTCTGAAGACGTTCTCTTTTTCCTTTAAATAAATATACAGACTATTAGATCACAATATGGATACTACCTATAATATTGCATATCAAGTAGAATATATTTTATTTTAACATTTATGTGTATTAAAATAAATTTTAACTCCAACACTTACAATGTTTTGAAAAGCTCACACTTAAATTTCTTATACAGAAATGTAACTAGTGTAAGTAATCTTAAATGTTTTCATCATTCATCTCCACGATGTTCCCTTTACAAATTTCTATGTTGGCGACAGATGACAGAAAACCGATAAATTGTTGCCTAGCAACGAGCAATATCTCGACAAAAACTTACCGTCTTCAAAGTAAGGGAACCTTGTTAGTTCAAAAGCTTTCACAAATTGAATTTCCTTCATTATATGAGTTGCTTCAAACGAAAATTTGTTTCTATAAAACTTTTAGCTTTTATAAAATAGTATATTTTTTATTTCGATTCCATTTATACAATAACATCTACATATGAAACTGCTTTACAGGTTCATAATTATAATTGTTCTTGTTCATTATTAGTAATAGTAGCGATGATTAGCCATAACATAAATTAATTAATATTTTTAAATATATATATATATATTGCCTGAAAGTGTTTCGTAAATTTCATATTTCAATTATGAAAGCTTTAATGATATACCTTCAACGGTACATACGACTGTTAATGGTTTTATGAACTATTATTTTGTATGAATCGTTTATTATAACATGTAAACAGTCTCATACATAATGAATATTTAATATTTACGAGAGATATTAATTGCTGCATCTCACGAATTAGGACACGCTTTGCGAAGTAAAAGTGTTCTTCGACTAACAAGCGCGGCTCCGTTCATTGATACTCGTGTCGCATTGAAGTAAGCTGAACGTCTTATAACCTGATCGATATACCTAGATATCAATTTTTTATTTATTAATATTTTGTCTTACCAGAATTCACCTATATTATATTACCTACACAGTCTTTTTGGTTATAGGCGCACAGCTCCAATCGAAAGAGATATTCTATAAGATATTACATTTTTTTTATCGATTCTGAGCTAACACTTGACCACAATTTCACCTGAAGCGGAAGATGGTGAAGCGTGTTCGCCCCGGGTACTTCTAATCCATATATAATTAAATACTGAATATGTAAGCTTCCAAAATATCACAATTACTATTTAGAGTTGGAATTAGGAAATAGATTTTATATTCCTTAAATAAACGTGTCAAACGCAGCATTCAATAATACAATCGTGATTTAACACCTACAAGACAATTCGTAACAGTTACACTTAACTGTAATAATAATATGTTACAGCGTTAAATACTTAAACATTACCCATTTTTAAGTTGACTAATTTATGTTATTTGAATATAGAAACTAATTCTATAGTGTCTAAGTTACAAGCAAATACTATTTAACTATTAATTTAATACACCTCAAAAATAAAAAACCGAGATTTTTTTTAATTTTTAAAGAGCATAATTCATTCCGGAGTATTATTAGCAGTAATGCAAAACGCTCATTAAATGAAACCATCTTAATAATATAAATTAACATAAAATATGATAATGCGTTCCATACCGAAAAAATAAAAAAAAAAACAATTTTAATAAAGGGAACAAAATTAGAATAAAAAACTACAAATAATGTCTGAAAACTTGATTGGAAAAAAGTGTGAATCCACCGACACGAAAACGCTACCGCAAAGAATTCCTAACACTGACTGACGTAGCAATAACACAGAAAGTTCTATCTCTCTACATAGTTGCTCGTAATGCGAAACATCACTCGTTAAGGGAGCTATTATTTTACATTTTATTTTACTCGGTATGCTAAGCGTTCATTATGAGAGGAATTTCGATCGAGAAAAATTCACAGGGGCGGTATCGTCATACAAGCCGAGAGGTACGATAGGTATGATACAATGTGTTGATGCGAGCACAAAGATAAAAAAGGAAAAAATTACATCGCAATGAGATTTTACTATGTAGATGTATACGTATTTTGGTTAACCTTACAAGTATGTCACGGCACATACCAGAAATAGAGACATTTATCTCTTTCAGTTCGAGTAATAATAACAATAACTTATTTTTAAATTGACGCAGGAAGTCGACTACACGGATAAGTCTGAGGGTTGTCCTCATCCAAAGTTCAAACGAATTCTGAAACTGTTGGGACATTTGGATCGCGAAGCGCGGATTTGGGATAAGCTACCGACGGAATGTCACACAGTCATGGAAGTCCGGATCGCGTCCACACACTCCGGATGGAGGGGGAGAGGGCTTATGAGGATCCTTTGCGAGGAGTCTGAGTGAGTATCGCAACAATCATTAGATTATGTTATTTTTAAACCTACGTTGTACCATAGAAATAGAACATCTGATAATGAAACGAACTGCGAGTAACTTTTAGCGGTCTACAGATTTTTCACTTATTACTTTAAAAAAATCAACTTAAATTATTGCAATACATAATATCTTGTAATACAAAATTGTTCTTAATGTCATATTTTAGAAAGAAATTAACTGATTTAATTCTACGTAAATTTATTGACTATTTTTAGTTATCTACGGACTTTCCTTAGGTGTTTGATATTATATAATTACGGAAAGTTTATGTACACCGGGACATATTGTTGACAATATTTATTTACGTAATACCATTAACATTTTTATGACCCACAATTATTCGTTCCGTATAATAAAGCTTCATGTAGTGACCTCGCCCTTAACTTATAATTGAACGTTGCCACCTACAACGGTGTGGGTTATATGTCGAACTATTTCATACTGCTGTTACAATAAAAATGTGTAAGCAATATGTTATTATTGTTTCAATAATTGTTCTACTGAGATTATTACAATTCTTGACGCTTCGATCCGCTTATTTGTGTTGTATTATGGAATTACATATTTCAGTTCCGCGTTAAAGTGTGACAACACTTATGTTACGATTACACAACGGAGTGATTATATATCAAGATATTGTATTAAAATGTTGTTAATATATAATATAAAATATTTTTAATAAAAATTGTTTTGCTTTGAGACTATATGTCATAGCAGTTAAGTGTTTGGTGCGATATTAACACTAGATTGCCCAGAAGGAACGGAAATAATAAACTTTTTGATGACGGGCAAAGTAACAATAACTTCTATTACGAGAAGCAATAAGAGCTGAGATGTATTCAAATTTTACATTTTGTTTTCTCATATCTAGCATCACGCATTCACCCAATACGCTTTTTTCCATTTTATATCCTCTAGTAAACGCACGTCGTACGTTAATATTTTTTTAAAACTAGCAAAGTGTATTTGATATACTTTGATATTATAAAAAAAATATATAAAAATCATATTTACATGGTAAAATATTGTATTCTTTGTTAGCTTTTGAGTCCACCAATGTCATTGCGGTCAGAATTAAATTAGTGGTCACCACATTAATTAAGAGCATTTGAACACCTCTGTGCCTAAATAGTCTCAATAACTAATTGGTCAAGTCTAAACTAATTACTTTGCGATCTGTTTTCCTAAATATCATTAAAATCTGTTTGTATAGAATATATATAATTTATTTATTTAACATTCCGACAAAATCAAAATGATAAATTTAAATCTTCTTTTATTAATCTAATTTCTTTTATTGATCAATTCTAACAAACATAAGAACAGCAATAGAGGCATATAACATACATTTCAGTGTCCCAATTGATTTACTGAATGACTGGCCTATATCTCAACGTCCTCTAAACCGCAGGTCCTAGAAACATGAAATTTGGAGAGTGTATTCTTTATCATGTCTAGGTGTTCATTAAGAAAGATCTTTTGTAATTCAACCCCTAATGGTGCGTGAAAGGAAGGGGGAAGGGGTTTAAATTCGAATATAACTTTTTATTCTTTGAGTCGATGAGCTCGAAAATTGGTACATATGATGGAGAGGGAATAACTTGAATATTAAACAAAACCTCTACGTACAGAGTAGCAGACGGGTGACGGCTAATTTCAGATACAATTAACTAAACACAATTCAAACATCCATCGGCTGGATAATGGTGTTAATAGAATCGCCTGCATTATGCAATAGTAATGTCGCATGATACCGAGACTGCGCTATGTGATAGTCCCACATGTTGTGTTCTGTGTGGTCTACGACGAATTTGTCAGTTAGTGGATTGTATTCTTTGTCATTTCATCTAGTGAGACATTTTTAATTTTGAAATTTATTTCTTTAGACAAAATCTTTGAAGCCAACTAGCGACTGGGGGTTACAAAGATATACATTGCTCATATAAAAGCATCGACATTATTAAAATTTAAATACTTACATCAAAACTTGATGTCTTGCAATGCTTTTAATTTTGTTTTATCGGTTATGGGCTAACCAATCAAACTCTACTACTCATATGGCCCAAGAATTGATCCTGTGGCCACCTTGTTACAAGACAAACGGTAATCCATTACGCTAAAAAAGCTTTTAAAATTAATGTTATCATTTTATAAATTGGTAAAAATAAAATATTTTTTGAGACAATGTCGATTGTTGCCTCATGTTACGCCATCTCTGATATACAGATAATACCCTTGTACGTATGATAATATAATGTAAAGATAAAAAAACTTGTACAGTTGTCAATAACACCATTGCCTCAACATATATTTGAAATTTTACAGGTATTATATTAATTTAAAACGTCGATATGGCGTGAAGCCTTCTTGAGAATCTCCATGTTGAGTTGATATAAAAATAGATAATCTTGATAAAAAGAGAATTAAGCGATAACAAAATAAATAAATGGCGTTTTAACCGTTTTTTGAGGTAAACGGAGAAGACTTAACCTTAACATATACACGACATTGGTGAGTCATACTCGCCACGCTGATATTTCTCCACCAAGAACAGTGAGTCTGTCTCACAATTTGAGTGCTTAGTTGAGTTTTAATAATTATAATAAAATACTTATGATTTTTCTTTTTTTCATTGCCCTTAATTTGAATTGCATAAATAAAAAGGGATGCATTAAAACAGCCCTATTACATGGATATCCTTGTTTATATAGAACCCACCTGAATAGCTACATCCCCCTCAAATTCTCAATCTGCCGCCATAACAGTATTGCTTTGTTCCAGTTATCATGACGTATGACTTCCACCATCTTCGCCTTTATTGTTAATATCATGTCAAATTGAGGTGAAGTGTTACTCCATAGTTTTCACTGCTTGCCGCAAAAAAAAACCTCGTAGTAGTAACCAATGACAATAATTTATTTTATCGCCGCCTGATCCTCTTCTAGTCAAGATTATTTATTTTTAAATCTAATCCACATGCTGATTCTGAAAAAGACTTCATTTTACTATTTCAAGTGCTGATAAGGCCGTGCAATTGTTGACAACTGTGCAAGTAACTTGTCTACCCCCTTGGCGCAATGGATTACTGCTTGACTGGTACCGGAGGATCCGGATTCGGTTCCCGGGCCACATGAGTAGTGGAGTTTGGCAACATAGCTAGCTACCACCCTCAATGTCAACCTGTTGCCGTAACAGCATTGTTCTGTTCTGGCAAACGAATATATAAAAACCAGAATTATTTTGAGTGAACACGCTTCACCGTCTATGGCCTGATCGTCATTTAACGTCAAATGAAGTCGAAGTCAGCAATATATGGGACCTATTTCTTTATTGTACCAAAACCAAAACTTCAATGGTCTATTACAGGAGGATAGCCAGAGAAGTAGGCGCTGGTGCAATGCGTATGGACACCACTTCCGCTTTCTCAGCGGCCGCAGCGGAAAGGCTAAATTACAGGTAATTAATAGATATACCCGGGTATCAGGAACGTGCCTGCAGGGCAAGCCCTAGCACTTATATACACATGTACATAAAAACATACACATGATAATTTTTCTATTATTTTATCTTTATGTTGGTATCACTTTGTAGCAATTATAATTCACATTTTTAGTGCACTATATTCTTAAATGGAGTATGCTGCACTTTCGACACGACTAATAAATGAACTTTCATGATAAAGTCGAAGTTTTGATTTATTTTACCCTACTTGCAAAAATCTAATCCGATATTAAATTATTATTATTACTTATATTCCAGAAGCGTTTATGGTATCTTCTACAAGGAGCTGCCTTACGCGCCGCACCCACTTCCACCGCATTTAGAAGCTAGGGTGTACATCAAAGAACTATAAGCAAAGTAAGTTACAGAAGACATCGCTTCAACGGGACATTTTTTAATTTAAATTAATGACGTAAAGTAGTTTATGGCTTACATTGTAACAAGGAGATCCCGTGTTAGATTTCTGGGTTACATAATTAGTAAAACTTAGAGAGTTTAAAGATTTTTAAACTTCCGCTAGCTACCCCCAATGTCAATAAGATGCCATAACAGCGTTGCTGGTGTAAAAACTTATCTAGGCGTACACGTTACACCATCTGTGGCTTCATGTCACTTACACGTGTAAATTGAGAAAAAAATTGAGGTCAAGCGTATATTTCTATTGCCATAAGTCTTCATTACAATAATTGCGACACGTTAGGTAAAGGTAATTGATGCACGATTGCCTTAAAAACTAGCTGTATTTTTTAAATACTTGGATTTTTCTCGTTTACAGGATTAGGCGACAACAATGAATTACCAGTAAAATTAAGGTGTATAAGTAATTATTATTTCTCATGTCTTAAAACTATTTTCCTCGAAGTTACCGTAAGGTTTATAAAGACCTGATGTGTAAATGCAGGGTTATGATAAAAGAAATTGTATAAAATAAAGTGTTATTGTATAGTGTAAAACCCAAAGCAGAAACAATATGTTTTTATTATTATTATTTTGTAAATGTGGTG
Organism: Pharmacophagus antenor; assembly: GCA_018245475.1. Classification (NCBI taxonomy): domain Eukaryota; kingdom Metazoa; phylum Arthropoda; class Insecta; order Lepidoptera; family Papilionidae; genus Pharmacophagus; species Pharmacophagus antenor. The sequence goes on from DWQX01003301.1 coordinate 9,605, forward strand.
ATGATTATATACAACAAAAGCGTTGTAGTTAACATTTTGTTACCTGTGAAATATAAAAGAGCAAAATTCTATAACGCTTTTGATATTCAATGATAAAAAAAAACTATTTATTGCTGGACTGAACGTTGACAAACGTAAAATTTAAACCATAATTCATGAGAAAGAATTTAACTCAGTCACATTTGTACCTAATTTTTAGTAATAGCTTTGTAATAAACTTGAAACGTTATTAAAAAAATGTGCGCCTAGTATTAAAAAGTACCAATTGCGTGATTGAAAAATTTGGCCCTCAGAAATCGACAGGCATTTGTATCTCGTTTTGCACCTATTCTGGCACGACATGTAGTTCCTTTAGAAAAATTAATAATGTAATTGATGTATGTCCTATTTATAATATAAAAACTTTAATAAAATTCTAAATTATTGTTTACATTAACGTCAATTTAAACTTAGTCAATTACGATACGATTTTTCAGTTGTATTAATTTGTTTAAAATGATAGTTATTAAACAAAATGTGAGTTATTTTGATTTTGTTTTATTCATCAGTGCCTATATTCTGCAAAACATGTACGGCACAACCGTCTCCGTGGCGGCATGCATAAACTATTTACTTAATAATATGCAGGTTTGGGCAATGGAGGTAGATTTTTTTCCAATCCCGCCTGGCTGGCTACTACAATATAGTCAATCTACCGTTAAACCACTACAGCTATGTTTCAGTAGAAATTAGTACATACTGTATAAGAGAGAATAGTTTGGAGTAACGCTTTTAAACATCCGCGATGTTTATACACTGTAATTTAAACTTTTTCGAGTCTATATCGCGTAAATATTCACTAGTTACTATACCTAATACTCCTCGACGTCTCGGCGCGAATAGCATCGGCCGTGGTCGCGAGGCAGACTCCAGTTTAAATTATAATATTTTGGAATATTCTACGCGAATTCCTATTTGCGTAAATCTGTTCCGAATGATGGTAGAAGCTTCATCGCTATCTTATGTCACATTATCACTAAACATTAACATAAAAATGTGTGTTGTTAACAAGATCTTTTAAATTGTACAAAAATTCCTGTAAGAAAGCAAAATTAAACTCTTTTTCTGAACTATTTTCCTTTAAATTATTATAAAAAATAATCTGTAATTTGGAGGCTACATTATGAACAACTCCAGAATAATTAATGATTGTAATAATTAAAAAGTAATGTTAACAGTAAACAACCAACATCTAAACCAAAGGTTTTTAAGCTTTTTATCATCTAGAATCTTTATAGAATTTATCATCTTAAAATCTTTTTTCGCCAGCTCGACTTTGGAAGATTTAAATTGTTAACACGTTAGAGGCTCTGTCACCAGGATTTAACGTAGACCATTTCGCACAATGAGAATCTAAACGAAATCTGTCTTTGTTACTCATAGAGTTAAAGTTGAATTTAAAAATATCACTTGTTTATTACTTAACTTTCTAAAGTTAGCACAACACCATATAAACACGCATAATGTTTTCTGTGACATAAGGTAACCAAATGTTTAAGTATGTAATAATAGTTGCACAACAGCACTCGTTATATCAGATACAGAATAAATATATCAATTTAATTTTATGCAATGCATTGACATTACCGGAGATAAAAAGTATTTAAGGGGAAGTGCAATACTTAAATCGAATTTAATATTTTTTTTTATTATAGTATATAATTAATAAAACAATTATTTCAACTATAATATATTTAAAAAATTATTACTACCGAGAATAAGTAAAATTGAATGTTTATTCTTTTTTTTTAATTTAGGGCCGTATAACTATACATATAATTTTTTTCTATCTCAGTCTACTAATAGACAATAAAAGCTATAACATTAAATTATACTGTGGTAAAAAGATAACAAAGAACATAAATAAAATAGACACAAATATAAACTATCAATACGGCATTTCCCCTTAACATCTAATAAGCAGAATCTGGATAGTGTACATATGTAGTGCTACAGACAAGTTCCCACTAGTATCATCGCTGGTAGTAGTTATGTATATTTGATGTAACCGAGCCCCACCTTAACATTATTATTATCAATTGAAGGATTAAAGAATTTGTGTTTTGTTTATATAATAATAAGTTCCTTCAATGACGCCTCTTAGGACTTACCAGTTATGCTTACCGGTTTTTTCATGTAAAGGAAAAAACATAATTGTTCACCTTAACACAGCAAGTGCACATTTTTATCTCGTGCTGTTATAATGTAAACGTATGCTCAGTGGACTGGACGCGTTCAAAACGAGCTCCCGCGCCGGCCAAGCAAAAATATTTAATATTATTCTTATCTCGTGTACCGGACTTCTTGCATACACTAATCACGCAAGATAAACAGTTAGACAGAAGCGAGATAAAAGTTTAACAAAGGTAAGTGTTACAAACAACATAGCTAATGACTTATTAGTAATTAATTATTGATAGAACGTAAAATAAAAATAATGAAACTAGCATGGATACAACTATAATTGTTTTCAAACCATATAATATGCATGTTTATATGAGTACATAATCTATCAAGAATAGACTATTTAAAAACAAGCTTACAGTACCGTTTTAATATTACGTAGTAGCTTTCTACTTGTTTTCGCAGTAAAAAGATGTCCGCGTTGCCAAATTTTACAATTGCACCGCTTCTAGAAGAAGATTATGACGAGATGATGAACCTTCTTAGAAGGTAAGCAAATTATTATATACTATATGTCTACTGGTCTCTAACTATTTTTAACAATAGAAGTATACTAAATGAGTCTCACTCACATAAATGTAATACGTGCTTGCAATATTAATTCATAATATTATAATTCAATTCAAGCTTCAATTCAATTTTAATGTTTAAATACGAGACTTCTTGCAATTTGAACACAATAATTCGAAAGATCGATCAAATAAAATATCGTAATTTCAAATCTGAAGTTTAATAAGTTGCACGATTTTTTCATATGAAGATATTACTTTATTTGTGACTTATGCCTATTTTACAAAGTTTTTTATAGTGCTGTCTCTTGTACTAATCTTATTAACAACAATATAGCTTCCAACCCATAACGTCATATAAAACTAATAATTTATACCAAAACGCAGACGCCGTGATAAACAAAAATTCAAAGTAACAAATTTTGTGCCAAAAATTGTGAACCGGGTGCAAATCAATGTTTTGGATTTTTTTTTTCCACTATCATTGAATGTGACTGTGAATATTTTTAATATTTAAAGGATGAACAATAAAAAAACAATCAAAAAAATTGAGCATACACAAACATACATATACATATATTTCTTTTTTTTGATGAGACGCATAAACGATATGGAAATACCCCATATATTCAATTCTAGTTTTTACCATCAATTTATGCACATTCGAATTCTCGGCTCTTGTTGATAGATGACTAGTATAATTAATTAAGGATAATGTATTGCTACGTTGTTATTATGAATATAATAACTCCGTATTAAGTTATTGTCATCACAGTACTGCAAATTCTTAAATTCATTAAAAATAGTAGGTACTGGTTTAGTTCTCCATAAAAGCCCGCTTGTTAAAATAACTTATTAGTTACTATCTTCTCGCTGGTAAGGCTTCTTAATTAATTAGTTAGTTTTGCGACTATGCTTAATTACAATGACTGATTGACCATTTCCCGATCTACATTTTCACTTCTTCTTTGAATTATACATATTTTATAACGATCATTGAGTAAAGATACTATGATATAAAAATCCCTTAAACCACCTTTTGGTTATATATTTGAGACTATGTCATCACTTACCGTCAGGTAGGATCGTCGTGAAGCGGTATTCTATGTTTTTATAAAATAAATGGCCAAGTGTGTGTCGGACTCCCACCGCGCAGGATTCCGTACCATAAACGTCTATGAAATTACGTTTCTTGTAAGTATTGTTTTATTTTTATTATTTGTTGTTGTTGTACTGGCAATAAATGTACACAATCTATGAAAATTTCAACTTTCTAAGTATCACGGTTCATGAGATAGAGCCTGCTGACAGACGAACGGCGGAGTCTTTGTAATAGGGTTCTAATTATCACATTTCGAGTAGCAAACCCTAAAAAAGGTGTAACATTGAAGGAGGTCATATATTATTTGGTGCATATTGTCCGGCATTTAATTTGACACATTGATAACACGAGCGAGATATTGGGCTAAGTTCGGTTTTGTAAAGCGTTATCTTTGTCTGTGTCACAATCGGAGCACTGTGCGACAGAGTGAACGATCTACAAAACGGAACCCGGCCGATCTAAGCAGTAAGTTTTACTTTTCTGCCCGACGTTCTCAATAAAATGTCGGATAATATTCTCATACGTAGTGTGTAACATAAAGAATGCATTCCAAGAAGATTTATGATCAATTACCCTTTGTTGGTTACAGAACTTTTTTCGTTGATGAACCCCTGAACAGGACGATCGGTGTATGTAAATCTGAAAATGACTCGTGCCCCGAACTTGAGGAGTTCTGCTCGGCTTCTCTTCACGAAGGAATATCTTTCAAAGCGATCGACAGTGATGGGAAAATAGTTGGACTTCTTATTAACGAAACCTGCCCTTTGAACGAGGTGATAGTTCAAGCAAAACCGTATATTTAGATATATCATCTTATTAAGCCCAATTTAAAAAAAGCATCTTTTCGTATTTATCGGTAAATAAATTATAATTAATATAGAAATACTTCAATTTTTTTTTATGGTTTTCATGTAGTTGATAATGGATTTCAAAACTAACAATATAACATAATAAAATAGTTGTATAAACAAATGCTTTTTAAAACTATTTAGAAATAGTTGAACAATCGTAAAAAATATATTTTTGAATTTAAATGTCTGAACTCAGGAATCAGTTATTCATAATTTCAAAACTTATGGACTCGTCGCTCTTGTTAGGTATATTAGTCTTAAAATAATTCCATAGTTGATTCTTGCGTAAAAACCCAGCGGTCGAAAAAAATTTATGTAAGAATAGACCTTATGTGATACAAAAATTTATAGCAATTAATAAATTAATTAGTGGAACATTAAATCATTAAAAAGGCCCTGGTTGATTTCAATATTATTACATGGTAGCACACTTGGCACAGTGTAGGTGGACCGAAGATCGGATAAAAGGTCGCAGGAAGCCCCTGGATGCGGGCAGCATACGACCGATCGACGTTGAGGTCTATCGACTGATGATTATCGTAATCATCAGTCGATAGACAATAACACTTGGCTTAATGTAATAAAATACACTTTCAATGTCAGTTGGCAGCATAATCATAATGAAAATATGAGTTTCATAGGAATTAATTGAAAGTATTTTTTTTAAAAGTCGGTGAATTATAACTTAATTTTTTTGAATACCCGCACATAAGTTCGGCCTTTATACGGAATTTGTCTTTAAATTAAATTGTCGCCCATGTACCAAGGTTTAATTTATTTAAGAGTAAAATACATATACTTTCACGTACATTAAGTATTTATCAATAACTTTACCTACCTCTATTCACAGGAAATAGGCAAATCTCTGTTGCAAAGAGCAGAAGCTAGCAAAGATCCAAAGTTCAAGAAAATTCTCTATATTTTGGCTCGTAGAGAGGAAGGTTCTCGTTTATGGGAAAAGTTTCCAGATGAGGATAAATTGGTGGAAGTGAAAGTAGCGGCCACAGACGCCAAGTGGCGAAACCGTGGAATCTTAAACGCCTTAGTGAAAGAAACTGAGTGAGTTGTTATATTAAGACATGAAACAGTGTACAAAATTTGAAACAAAGATCCTTCCCATGTTTGACAACCTTATACAACATCGTGGCCACAATTATTTCTAGTTTAGAAGAAGGATGGTTTAAAACATGAAGAAATACATATATTAGTTTTCTTTTCACATTAAATTAATTCAAGGCTTCCGACTGACTATGACTTAAATTGAAAACAAAAGTTTCTTAAAATTCACGCGTCACATTCGTACGTCCACCAAGGTTTCTCCGTTATTTTTTTAAACTCTTTTATCTTCGTAGACAATTTGATTAGACAAGGAGTTATCACACATTATTTGAAAATATTTTAAGTAAAATATACGATTAGCAATCGCTGCAAGTTGCTATCTATAGATTAACACGTGATGGAAATGCTTTGCACGACTTTTAAGGCACCGCGTGCAAAAGTGAAGACGAAATTTGACATAGATAAAAGTACTTACAGTGTGCACAAAGTAAAATTTTGCATGAAACGTAACAAAAGAACGCCGATTTAGATATGTTAACGATCTGCCAATGATGAAAACAGATTGACAATTGGGAATGTATGCTCAAATTTAGAGCAATGAAATAAAACAATTTTTATATATCTACACAGACGTTTTTCAGAAACTTGTTGAAGCAAAGAGGTGTGAGACTGGCTCGCATGGATTCGTCTAGTGCCTACTCGGCAAAATCCGCGGAGAGGCACGGCTTCACCTGCTACTACAAAGCTCGGTACACGGATATCAAGATGGACGGTGAGCCCCTCATCGTCCCGGAGCCTCCGCACGAATTCGACCGTGTTTTCGTAAAAATGTTATTTGACTAAATAAAACAACATAACTTAATACATAGCCTCAAAGTAATTTTATACACGAACTGGCCGAAAAGATTGAAAACCACTGTTGAAATTAGTAATTGCAGGAATTCTGCCAAAGTAAATATTCTGATGTGCTTTTTTATTGTCATATTATTTTTATACATTCCTCTTAAAAAGGTTCTCGAGAATATACCTTATTAAAAATTCCTGCTGTACTCCTCCATTGCAGTATTACGCTGACAATATGGCGGGATGATATAACTACTACATTAAGAAATAATGTCCATGTATTAAAATATTTATTTCTCTTCCATAAATAATATTGCTTAAACTCTTTAATTGATGTTTCCGTTCAATACATCAATGATTATGTAAGGTATATAGATCAAAATAAGTAAGATGTTATTTTCTTCATCACTTCATTGTACGTGATATCGTTTCCATTCGCAGAGCAATAGGCACAATCTTTACAGCCTTCGTTTTCATTTTTACATTGACTGCAAGACGTCATTGATTTTCTGGAAATATTTAATTTATTTACAACTTAAGCAAATCAGAACAGAGAATTGTGGTCCATACATATTATAGATAAATTGGGACATAGCCAGGCGGAATCAGGCGGGGTGGTAGCTAACGAAGCGGATTCGAAAAAACGTTACTACGATCCAAACCTTCAGCACTCATTTACTCCCGGAATCGAACCAGGAACCTCAGCGTTACGGGACAATCGATTTCACCATTGCAGCAAGATGGTGGCCATGATTTGTCTGCATGTGGAGTATTTGATGTAATTCCCTCCCCCAGCAATTTTTTATGTTTACTCCGCCCAATGATACAATAGGGTTTACCACAGAATATACCATCAGCATAAATGTGTGAATAATTTTTATTTTTAAATTAAACATTAAAAGTTTCCATTTCAATCGCTATTGCAACTAAATAAATTTAGAAACGATAAATTACATGATAAAATGTTTTTTTATATAAAAAAAAACATTATTAATTTCTACAGATCACCTTTGGTCACATCTACAAGACAAGAATATTAAAACTCAAAACACTACTTAAAAAACATTTTATTAATAAATTTCATAACTACAAAAGTGATAATCATCAAGGTAGATAACTACAAAAATATAAACAATGTGTACTTACAACAGACAATATGTCAATTTAAATTGTACTTACTATACATATTTACAACAGTTAAACTAATAACACAGATCACCACTTTGCAATGAAATATAAAATCTCTAAAAATAATTTTACCTATGCATTACAAATTCCAACTCACTAAACTGTTAAAAAAAAAGTGGTGTCAATGAAATAAAGCCCCAATATTTTATATATGTTATGGCCTAACACTTTTTCTCTACTTCGATGGCCAAGTGTGTTTGCCCAAAATACATCTGGTTCTCACATATATTACTGTCGGAACACAGCAATGCTGTTATGGCGGCAGATTAACATTGAGGGTTATAACCAGGTGGGTTTGAAAAACTTTACCACTATCCAGATTCCACTACTCCTGTGGCCCGGTAATCGAATCCGGAACCTCCGCATTACGAGACAAGCAAGTAAACCAATGTGTTGCAGAGGCAGTCACCTGGTGACAAATGTAACCAATGACAACTTAACAGAAACAATACCAGATGTAGTTTAACAATTCACAGTTTATTTAAGTTTAAATTATGGGTTAAAAGTTTAACATTATTAAAAGTACCAAGAAAAATAGTGAGATTACTACTATCAACATGATATTCATGTATGATGATCTGTGCTTATATTCAAATTTAATCTATATTCTGCTATATATTTCTGCCATAAAAATACAAATAATTACTTTTTATCATTCGCCAATGATTGTCCTAAAGAAGCAGTCGCAACTGTTGGATTAGCTGCTGTGACAATTTTTTCCAGCATTAATTTAGTTCGAACCTGAAAGGAATTAATATATATCAACTTATGCTATTGTACATTCTCTTAATGTAAGAGATTTGTTGTGGCCTCATACCTTCCATTTACACTGCCGGCCAAAAGTTTGAGACCACCTTGAAAAAATTACAATATTGAATAAAACTCCAAAAGTTAGTGC
>DWQX01003302.1:0-18273 GCA_018245475.1 Pharmacophagus antenor
ATATATATATATATATGAGTATACTATATTTCATTAAAGAACATGACCAAAAATTTTCTATTGTTAGGCTTGTTACGGAAGTCTGTAGGTACACACACACACACACCCGGGTTTCGGGATAAAAGTCAGGGTTATATTGGGTTTGTACGAAATGCACCGGCGCATCACCGCAATGACCTCATACTTGACCTCAATTATCACATGATTCTGAGGTACAATGAGGCCGTAGATGATGAAATGTGTTCGTCCAGAATACTCTGCTTTTTACACGTATGACTACCGTAACACAGCAAAGCTTTCATAGCTGCAGATTGATATTAAGGGTGGTAGCTACCCAGACAGACTCGAAGAAACTCGACCACGATGAAAATTTTACATAAAGAACATAAGTCAACACGAAAACAAAAATTGAGTAATTACAAATTTATAACAAAATATGTAAACCCTGTCACACCATTAACTCGGTATTCGCTTTATTAGGTATATACAACAATACAGAATTCGCTGACGTGCTTTAGTCTCATGTTTCGTCAATGATATACAATACAATACCTAATGAGGTGTTAATAAAACTAGCAATTCATAAATGCAACGAACAACAAAATTATTCATAACGTTTACTTCGGTTTTCTAATCGAAGTATGGTCGAACAATAAGTTAAGAAAAAATTTAAACATATATGTTTCTTTCTTACGAGTACGATAGTAAGCGAACGAGCGAGTGGGTCACCTGATGGAATGTTATTACCGTGGCCCGTAGACAGTCGCAACTGCGTTGCCGAATAAACAGGAATCGCAAATAATGTAGTTTCAAAAGAAATGCTATCATTACATAAATAATATTTTTTTAATTAACTTGTAATATAATTAAAAAATGGAACGCTTTTGCAAACCGGCCTACTGGTTGTTACATAATTTAATTAAATTAAATCTAAAATTTATGAAGATTTTCAACACGTGTGTCTTTATTGTTTCTAATGCAATAATATAGTATTTGATGTATATATTTTTTTCGACAGATAATTTGCGGATTGTTATTAATGTTATTGTAGTAAAAATAAAAATAAACTTGCGTTAGAACAAAATGTACGGAGACTATAAGCAAATGGTCATACTATTTACGACGTTAACAAAAATTGTCTGAATTATTTATCTTAATTTTTTGTATTAAAAATTTACTACTTAATGGTTTATATAGATATCAAATGAAAAAGAAGCACAAGTAATAAAGCTTATTAAAGTAATAAGCTCTACTAAGATATTTAGATTTTTTTTTGGGGAAAGGTGGCTAGGGAATGTTTTGGGACTTTATTATGAAAATGAGTTTTTTGTCGAGTAAAATTGATTGAAGTATATTTTGAATTAATAATTTTAATGAAAATGTATACATTCAATACATAAAGCCTATGCATAACGATATATAGCATTTTTTTATATATCAACTCGACACAGTACCTTAGCGCTTCATCGAAAACAGCGTGATCAACAGAAGACGTCACGTCATTCATGAATTAGAAGTTGCGACGGTAGCGGCAGCGGCAGGGGTAGGCGGGGGGAGGGAGCCGGTAGCCGGTAGCGTCGCAGTGTCCGTTTTCATTGTCGCACTAGTTCGGTGCCGGCGCAAAACATCCGGTGCGATGCAAGCGATCGAATTACCCTGCACGGACTGTTTACCCCGGCCATCGGGAATTTTACGAAAAAAGCAATATTTCGCGCCGACACGGTTGCGTAGTCGGATATTAGTGTATGATTACACGGGTGACGCCATCTTTATGTTGCGAGTTAACGCGAACATTAATGGCAGCCGTTTGCCTTTCTATGAAACTTTACCGATATTTATTTCTTCTGTAGCCGTAGCCGCTGATATTTACGGAGTAGAAACTAAGCCGATATGAAGCCAAAGGTCAAAAACGCAAAATTGTCATTTATTAGTCTTCAAAAGTGTTTGTAGAAAAACGAAATTGGTTCCCAAACCAATGTTCATAATAAACAATTCCTAAAGTATGCCCTTAGCCTAGATTCAATTTCATCATAACTTGCTATTTTAATATTAACATGGATTTTGAAGACGTAAATATTATTAAAAATCGATTACAAAAATCTTCTAATGCTGTACTTAAGAGAATCAAGATATTTACTTATTTCTATGGTACTTGAAAAGGTAATTGGTGAAGCATCTCTTACTGAATGGACATTGTTATACAAAGCTCATTGTTACCCGCGAGTTGGTAAACAGGCTGAAATGGAAGTTATGTCCAATCACGATATACCAGTCGCGTTATGTTAAAAAGCTGGATTTAGAACGTTTCGTAAACAAGCTTTTAAACAAAACAAATGGTACGTATCGAATTTTCTTACCAATAATCATTTCACGCAATCTCGTGCCGTAATGCGACGCGCCGGCGCACGCCACCCCTCACACCGAGATTCGTTAACATATTATATTATTTTCAAAGATGCAAAAATCTTGTAAGTATAACGGTAACATTGTTATACTCTTATCAGAAATTAAATTATATAGTTATTATTCAAACAACTGTACATTTAAATACACGTGTATTAACCTTATAATATTTGCCTTTTTTGATAGAGGCTGATTACATTCGGTATATAGGTAAATAAACGAAATAGTTAAACAATAAGAAACACAAAAGTGTGGTATTACAATTGAACCACAGTCATAATCTTTTAAGCTAAAAGCAAGTTTTTTTACGTATTAGATGGTTGTTTAAATAATTTATCACATGATATGTTCATCGTATAATATTGTTTCTTACTGCCTCCGTGGCGCAGTAGTTTACCCGCTTGTCATGTAACGAGGAAGTCCCGGGCTAAAGGTTTTAGACTCCACCTAGCTTGCTACCACCCGCAATGTCAATCTGCCGCACATTGTTGTGTTCCGGCAGTTCTACATGTGCCGAAAGTGTTCTAGGCAAACACGCTTTACCATCTACGGTCTCATTATCACTTACACATCAAGGGAGATCGAGGTCAAGTATTAACTTGTAACCGATAAAAAAATAGACCATTATTTTGTACAATTCGCATCAAGGCTGACGCTACGGTGTAACGGCGGGACCGACCTTTACGCAACGTAAGTGCACTACGAGGAAACTGTTTGTCGCGAATGTGTCGAAACACACACGCCGATAACTGGAAGCGTTCGAGAAATGCTAATTTTGGGTAATGGCCGCTGCTGATGTTTCCAATCTTACGAACAATGCAAATGCAATGCGTAAGGAGTATTCGTACGCCGCGATGTAGTCACTACTACGCGTTATCGTATCGCGAGTCAGATAACCGACTTCAAATAGTAATATTTATGATAAATTAAGTTTTTCTTCGATGATGCTGACTACTAGTAGAAAATTCGACTGACTCCGTGGCGCAGTGGAGTTTGAGCCCGCCTAGCTATCTACTACCCTCAATGTCAATCTGCCGCCATAATTACGTAGCCGTTTTTCGTCATACATGTGAGAATTAGAGTATTCCGGGCAGACACGCTTCATCATTTACAACTATCACTTAATATCAGGTGAGAGTAAGGCCAACAGCTAGCCTTTTACCGAAAAAAATAAAAGTGAGTTCCTTCTTTCTTTCATTTTGAATAACATAAGAATCATTCTGAGCAGAAACTAAAAAGGGCACATATTTATACTTCTTAAAATAAAACCTCATCGTTTCGGTACATATAGTACAAAGTCCTGATTTATTCACTGAATGACCGACCACAGCCTAAACCCCTGGTATTAGACATATGACATTTAGAGGATATATATTTTGTGATGTGTAGGTAACCACTAAGGTTATTTATATTCCACCGCCAAGGAGTAAAATCTCAATTAAACTTTTTACGAGTATTCTTTGATTCGATGGACTCATAAAATTAGTACACGTACTAAAAGGAAATAATCTTTATGTAAAATAAATAAACGCGCCCAGAAAAGCCTAGAAAGTTAATATGTAATGAATTATCCTACAACGCCATAGTATTAAAATATGTTAAGGGAGATATTAATATTTTTTAGGTAAATTCAGAATTTAATTATAATGAGAGTCGCAGAGGTTTCTTAAGTACATAATGCTTCGCGATAAATTGAACAAAATTGGATTGCTCTAATGCTAGACGGAACCTATGCCCCAAATAGTAGACTTAATTTCATTAGCTAAAGCTGATTGATTCGCATGGGATCGTGAATAACCTACTACTAATCTCCGCTTGCCGCTCTTGTCGAAACTGTGGTCAAATAATTATTTATACCGTCTAGCCAGTCAAACACAATCGCTATTTCTTGCACCACGAAGTAGAGTGTCAGTTTTAAATATTAATTAGTTTTTAATTTTCAAGGGTTATGTAAGCTAATGATATATGGTAGCGAATAAAGCTCAAAGTGGTGCTGTTTACATAGTAATACTTACTACGATAGAATTGTAGACATAGAGCAACGTGTTGTATCCAAAATTTATTATAAAAAATAATGGATCGCTCAAGATGTCGAAACATGCAATGGCTAAATGAAACCATCAAATTCTACGCTACGTTCGGGTTCACTCAACTTCATATACGGAGAAAAGGTGTGACATAGATGCGCGAGCGTCGTGACTTCCTCCTTCCTTCTTATTCGGAATTTAAATCGACCTATCGCCATCCCTGCGACATCACGCCGTCCGTGCGGTTATCAACCGCACGCTATACGTGATTATAACCCCTATTGATGGGCCGTTAAGGCTACACGCGGTCAGTTACATAGCGGGTCAGACGTGGACAGTTGCATATAATAAACGTTTTGATTGATATGGCGAGAACGTACCGAGTACCGCTGCTTTCCTCCACACTCCAATGAGCCTCAACGGTACTGAATTACACCGTGTCGTATCTCTAAGCCCTCATTTATGGTGTCGCCATCGGCAATTACCCACCTACCACAGTAGGCAGTTTTCAATAGGTTATGCAAGGGATTTTGTGTCTTATGTTGTTTGTTATGGTTGTTAGTCAGTTGAAAGTTGTTATAGCCGTGAGAGACGTGGCCATTGTGTAGAAATTGATATAACTCTTTACGTGGACCGTTCCGTTTGCGAATGGAGTGTCTCCACGGAGAAATTTAATTGAATGGTATCCAGTCATTACTGCATGCAAACCATGCACATATGCTATTTTAATTTATATTCTTTATATGTTTTCTAAAGAATTTCTGTGTTAATTAACACATCTCATCAGTTACCAAATTCTTATATGTACGTTCTAGTCTAACCTTAGTTTTATTCTTCGTTCATAGACCTAATTTTTGACTGAAGCAAACATTGACAATTATAAAGTGCAAGTTTAAGTTTTTATAACAGCGTAATATAATAACAGCACTTTATTATTGAATTTAAATTTACCATACGTAACAGATTGTATCTGTAGACAGCAGTCTGCCCGTATCGGCGGTCGGCCATCTTGGCTTCGATCAGAATGCACGTCAGGAGCGAGTCTTCCGCGCCTCTGTCATGACGGTTTAACGGTCCTACGCTCCTGGTTATATAAGCAGTTATGATGTTGAACTGTTAGAAATTCAGTGGATAACGAAGCCCAATTTTGATCATATACCTCCGAAGTGTCACCTTGCTTATAAAAATATTAACACTAATTCAACAACGTAGCTTTTATATTCGAAATGAGATGATTAGTATGTACCAATTATCGCCACGAAAACTGGTTGACTTACTACTTGATAAAACCTTTTTATGAATTGATATATGCTGACACGTCATTTGGATAGGAAGTATAAATAAAAAAGTTAATTTATAAAAAGCCACATTTTTTGGTGAAACCTTCGTATGGCTAAATAGATAGCTATCTGATAGTTATAACATATATCACTATATATATTAAAAAATTATTTACATAAAGAAGTGATTTAGATAAAGACAAAAACGAAGTCGCAATGATATTACGTGTCAAAAGTGTTTGATTATTTTTTATCTGTACGTTTGTTCACCTCAAAACAGTTCTATCTGTGGCCCTACCCAAAATTGTTTTCCAATCGATCGGTCGCTTTCTCCCAACAGAAAAGCGGTACAATTAGGCGCGTACAGACGCCGCAGTGAGGTGACGAATTATAACAATAGTTGGACAACTACTTATAGAACGTAATGAGAAATAAAACTTAAAAATCTATCAAAGTAAATCAAAATAAATTGCTCGAACTCCACGGGACAAGCATTACTTTAGTTATTATAATTTTTATAAATTAATCGTCGTACAGATAAAAACTAATTTTATTAATAATTACTTTGACACTAAAATTTTGACTACAAATCAACTTTCTATTTTTGTTCTTGTATATAGAGATAATTTTTGGGTTAATACGTTTTTGTCAACAGATGGCGCTAGCAGTAAAATGGAATTGAGTTTTAAAAGTTCGGTAATTATGTTTATGTAACTAACGATTTGTATTAATTTTTTTTTGACAATTACTTGTTTACAGTGACTTAATTGATATTTATTTTGTAGAAAGTTGTAACCTTTGACCTGAGCACATTTTCAATTGACACACACAATGTAAACAAACTTTTACTTAAGTTTCTTTAACGAAGTATCGATGTTCAAACAACAGACACGCATTCGTCGAACTTCGGAAGTCCCTTGCATAGCGTGCATTAGCAATTACGTCACGTAACCCGTACATTTAACTTAAAGGTACATCACGCGTGGAGTTAAGTTTACTAGGTTGTTTACCTCAACGCCTGACGTCTCCGAGAGGGAAGATTGATGCGATACATTCGAGATACGCATCGGAGTGGACGATGAAAGGACTCTTTGCAGATTATTTAAGAGTAAAATAATTTATTACTTGTTTTATTTAATAGTGTAGCAGGGTCGGTGTGAATAGTGATAATATCTAGTTCAAATTATACTTCAATCAGTAAGACCTTCACAGGTAATTGTGAATGGTCAAATGAATTTATTTCTTTTTTTTTGTAACAATAATTACGAATGATCATGATACGAGTGCTATTTCTAAGAAAAAAAAACTAAATTCATATCGGATTTTGGAAATAAAAAAAAAATTTAAATTCAATCTTTATTTTCTTTCTACTATTTCCTACTTAAGGTAAAATGAAAATAATTTCGTTTTTATATTTTGTTTATCGACAAGTTCATATCCTTTGTGAAGTGATATTATTTACGTCGCAGGTGAGTGCTCGCGCCTTACTCATCTCCGCTATCAATGCGCACCAATTGTCCAAATTTGCCGCTGTTTGCCCGATTGGGCAAACAGCGGCCTTTCGTGGCCGGAACGCCTTATCTGATAATTTGTACCGTTGTTTTGTGTCACTCTTTTGTTTATAGGACATATGAGTTCAAAGGAATTTGTGGCGAAAAAGTGCTGGTAAGTGGCCTCATGTAGATGAATAAGAAACATTTTGCAAAGAGAAGACTTATCAATTATTTCACAAAATTTTCTATAGTTATAAAAATAGATGGTATATATTGTTTGATATAATCTCCGAAAACATTGGACCAATCATAAAAAAAAAATACACATGTATTTACTTTTCTATGTGGAAAGGATTTTTATTATTCACTTTATTATAAATTGCCACCAGATGGCATTGTAACATACGAATTTCCGTATTATTTAATCAATTTTCGCGACAATATTTTGTATAATCCAACAATTCATAAGAAAACATGCTAAGATGAGATACATTTTCATTGATACGTCATCTACATTATTCAGCTAGTACAGTGTAAAAACTTTAGGAGTTTTATAAGTATTAGAACAAACTCGTTTAAGCACTGAAAAGAGGACAGAAAAATATATAAGTGTAAATGCATTAACTCACACAACCCCTATTTTTGCGCTGAGAGTTTAAGAAAGAGAGTATAACTTAAAGCCATTAATAGCTAAGCGAGATAAAATATTTGGTGTGTCGTTAAGATATGACAAATAAGAGCGTTGTGAAAGCCTCATTCGAACGAAGCCCGAGATCCGTTGTGGACACAAGTGCGAGCGGACAAAAGGATGTGGGCTCCTCTACTCTCGAGAGATACGTCCGTCGGCTGAGCAAACCGAATTCCTACAGACTAAATGGCGGTAATGAGATAAACAAGTAGGTTTTTGTTACGAAAACTATTATTTGAATGAACAAGCTGTTTGTGGCTGTTTCAGAAACATTATCTGCACATTTACATGCTCTATTTAAAAATCTATCGTTTTTTTTTCATAATGCTATTCTGTTTATGGCCAGTGCTTAGATGTTATCATGGAAATGACTTTTATATGCAAGGTATTTAGACAACGCAAAAAATGGTAAAAGGTATTTTTTATGATGAAATGTGGCTGTCATTTGCATAAAACGAATACTACAATAATCATTGACGAAATTGCATTCTTGAGGTCTGGCATTGGATTTATTTTATAAAATAATAAAAATATATCTATGTAATTTTTAAGTTCTATTTTTCTCTTAAGATTTTATCATGGACTATAATATTTTTACTCGTATATGTAATAAGATTTATATCTTCATTTAGGATTATTTTAGTTCTTTTGTTAAATTTTAAAATAATCATTCGAATATTCAAGAGATGCAGGTATACAAGTATAGGTGTCGCATAACCAATTGAGATATCTAAAGCTCAGTTTGCACGATTGCAATAAAATGAACAACGGAGGGTAGTTGCAAACTGCGTGGTGTCGAATGCGAGCCGCGGCTCGTGCGCGCGTCGTTGTCACTCGTCGGGTTACCGCGATACGGGCCGCACGTATCGGGTTCGGAGCGAGATGAGAGCGTGTTTCATTGCTAACTGCGATCATCGATATCGGATTCGCATCCTGTTTGTTTATTACCTTACACGCTATGAATACAGAAGCGCTAATTATAATGATTTTACAATACCTCCTTAGCGCAACGGGAATCGTTTGTCCTGTTACACGGATATCCCTGGTTCGATTTCAGAGCCTCGTTACTGAAGTTTAGATAGTGGTAGTTATAACTAACATTCTGAAAAGTATTTTGCAGAGTTTTTTCGAGGACCAACATTGGTAATAACAGCATATTTTTCATTCGCAATGAACCAATATTCTATATCTTTGATTATTACAGGCTACGAGTATGGTGTAAAATAAATTTAAAGCGTGCAAATGATTACTGGACGGCATCTAAAGACTCCCTATTCAAATTGGCCCATCGGGCAGAGAGTGAGATTTACGACAATCCAGCTGGATTATCATATATTACGGTTCTACAAAACCATATCCAGCTGGATATGGTTTTGTAGAACATTCTCTCTGTCGCACATTCTTAAGACAAAGATAATGTTATACAAAACTGACAGCTAGCTGAGTATCTCGCTCTTGCTCGCTACGTGCCAAAATCATATGGCCGTGTACTACGATTAGTTATTTGTGTACTCACGCTGCGGGGCGGGCGGTTCAGCCGCTGGAGGCGCGGGCGCGGTGGCGGCTCCCTGCATCGCCCGCGAGGTGCGACCGCGTCGGCGCCTGCGACAACACATGTTACTATCATTTACACTAGTCACTTTAAACTCAAGGTCACTGGTAGGCAACGTAAAGACCGCAGATTAAGTACGCCGCAAAACCCAATTATAAGGAAGATAAATAATTGAAAATTTTAATACAAAAAGTATAAGACGACCCATTTTTATTAAATTTACAAAATAAACATATTTTTTTGTTTTCAATTATCTCTTTGTGGTATTCATTTAATGACAAATAACTTTGGAAGTTGCTACTGAATATCAGTACATCAATCGCGATCTTTTTTCTTTTTTGGTTTTTAATGCGCTAGCAATACGTATTATCTGTTTTCAAAATTGATTTGCGTATTACACATGCTAGAAAATACCACTCGTAGTATAAATACTATGTATGATACGAATAACAATAAAAATACTATCATTTGTTTTTTTTTATACCACAAAGCTAGACTTCTGCGAATTATAATATATAAATTTATACCATATATATAAACAAACTTGTAAATCGTGTACATAACGTATTTTTTTAAAAGCAATAAAAATGACAGGATTGCTGTATACGTGTTCATTTAGTACGCTGTTTGCATTTATTTGTTTGTAAGTATTTAAAAACTATTAATTTAGAATAACCTTTAAGCTACATTTGGTATACATATGTTGTAATTATTTTATCAATATAAAATAACTTATATTTATGTATACGTAACGAACTTGTTAAGTATAGGACATTTTACACTAAAATCAGTAGCTAATCAGCTCTACTATATATGTATATGATGATGTATTTATAGGCATGAATTAAATAAAATGTTCCTGAAGTTTTGCCAGTATCATTTCCCTTAAAAGCAAACAACTAATTAACATTCAGAGTTTAAAATTCGAGACCGATTAATATTCCGTGTTTTAATTATTGGCTCGAACGATACATGTTAATTCGCCGCTGTCGCATTGATTAAACAAATCTTCGACGTTTAGTCTAGATAATTACGCCTCAATAATATAAAAAAAAATGTTCCTAATAAAGCAAACACAAGTAAGAGGCACCGCGAAATAACGAAAATATTTTTTAAGCCTTTAGGCGCACTTAATAATTAAGCGAAGGCATAAAAAAAGAACTGCTTTTGAAACCTATTTAATGTAAGCAAAGTGTGGTTAAGGCATTTTTTTTAAAGGCAAGTAGGCAAAGATAGATGCGCGTGATACTAATCGACCCCATCCTCCGTAGACAGCCGGATATGCGGATACACTTTAAAAATAGATTGGCATCATTATGAAACACAATTTGCCTTTTTAAATATTTAAATTGCAAAACCGTCTCTTAGTTAATCGTTGCAATTCCAAAGTAATTAATTCAGTAAAAAAATGTCTTATAAGATGTAAATTAAAACAATTTTGCAAATGAATTTGTATATCAATCGATGGTTACCTTTACACCTGTCCACGAGTTCGAACAAAGGAGTCCGCATGAGCGGTGAGTCAGGGCCCTCCAGTTTATCAACTTCCTGCTCTACTCTACCAGGCGTTAATCGACGAATTGAGAAATGAGACTACACACACGTCACGTCTACGAGTATTGCTAGGGTCGCCATGCGCGCTGTAGATAACAGCCGATTCTATTTTATGGTCAACATGATGTTTATATAACGCTACAGTTATGAATAACATCAATTAACAAATAATTCATTATGCAATTAAATGATGCACGGTAAGACTTCTTACTACCAAGTAGGTGACGTTTTCTGTAACCGTATCCATAGCCCTAAAGATTTAAAGTACATCATATATTTTTAAACTTTGCTGCAATTAACTGTTGCTTTTTTTATTAAAAACATGAATTATAAGAAGAAAGGTAAATAACGTTGGTAATGTAGAAGTTTATCCCTTCTGATGTTTCGCCTACATTATAATAATAATTAAAAGAAAAAAAAAACAAATGATTTGGATTAGGCGGCAACGGTGATCTTCGTAACTGACACAGAACTTTTACACCAATAATGTATATTTTTAAAACAAAACTTAAAATTTTGAGAAAGTAAATGCTACTAGAAAGTCCATTCCTCACCAATTCAGAATATATTGCGTTTCTAAGAAGTTTCAAATTTTGGGAAATCTCAGAACTCGTAATAAATCGATGATCTATTGATTAAACGTACTGACAGATCAATGTACTAAATATCTTTTAAAGTTCGTAAGCCAAGTAAAAGAGCAAAACTTTCCCATCGCCATCTTAGTTCTCATTTTACGCGAATCTTACTATTTTGTGAACAAAGGCGGGCCGTTGTCGGCTCTCTTTGATTGTAAGGATTACACATTACTTAGAAACTTGTAAGAGTCGTAATACAATATTTATTACTTATCTTAGCATTTACCGATAAGCGGCCCTCTGCTGTGAGACGGCAAATCCTTTGCCATTGTTTAAAATACAATTAAATGTAAAAACTGTCATTGGTAATTTGCGCGCGTTATGAATCATTTTGTGGAGTATCTAATAAAATAGACTGGTCTTGTAGAAGCATTTTAGATAACATCTATTCAATATATCAGGTAATTTGTAAGAATAGCTATATATATTTCAAAAGTTGTTATAAGGTTTCTCGTATTATATTTGTAGATACCAAGTGAATCATTTTGAACGTAAATTAGCGTAATTTACGAGCACTTCTTTATTTTTCTATACGTATAAACTCGGCTATAACTTTACACTTAAGCACTTTTTAGAAGGTTTATTATTATTTGAAATTATATCAAATAAGTGTTTAGCATCGAATATTTCAATTGTTTTTTTTGTTGTAATGCATTCGTATATTTATATAACTTGGATCTATTCCAACTTCTGTGTTTATCTGACTCTGGCAAACTTTTTTAATATTGCTTCCAAATACCAATGATGCTCACAGGCACGTAACATATTAATAAAAACGCATAGTTTATTATAAAAAAAAAAAAACACTTTGTGGAAATGTTTCGTGAATATTCTACTTTGAAATTAAGACCCAGACTTGAAGAATATTATATGAAGCTTATATAAATTACAAATTAAAGTTTAAAAGTGCTTAAAGGTTTTGAAGTTAGGTGACGATAGATGGCGTATGTTATCATGACTCGGTTGGTTTCCAACGACGACGTTTTAATTTTTAGTTGAATTTCTTTAATAAATATGGTAATCGATGTTTATTTAAAACCTAGTATTGCATTAAAATTGTACTATATACATTTTCATGGAACACGTGTTCACAGTATTCATGAATAAAATTCTTAACTAACTAATGGTCATTCTATATACTCACTCGGTATATTGGTCATTGATTTCGTTTATAGCACTTTGGAGTAAAGCGCACCATTTCCGCGTAACCCGTTAGTGCCTAGCCATTGAGCAATGATACTCGTACAGAAATTAGCACAGACCGCTGTCTTCTCTTGAGCCGGACAAAAAATATGGGATTTTGTTTTTATTAAAAACTTTATGAATAAATATGTTTATCCGTGCTCGGTATCTCCGAAGGTACCTGTGCCCGACAAATAAAATCAATTACTCTTATTTATCGCCACGTTATCGCGACTCACAAGGATTTCACAGTTTATCAGCGCTGCGAACGTGATCCGATGACAATATTATCTATAATTATTACAAAATGGGTTTTTCATGTTTTTTTAAAGATTTTTTTATACATCGCCGTTTTTCAAGAACAACGACCACATTTGCTTTTGTGTAGTTCATGGTATAATATTTTCCAAACTGTTTTTTTTAAACAATTTAATTTTGTAGTTATAACGAATTATTGTAATTAAATAACAATGAAAAAAATTAAAAACTGACATTTTATTTGTACAAAATAAAATGTCAGTTTTTAATGTAATAATGTAAAAATGTATTATATTAGCTTTATTCGTTACGTATGTATATATATTAAGTACATATTTTAATGTAGTTGTGTAAAATGTATTCAATGATAAAAAATATGATCGTAAATTACGATCAGCTTACAACGTTTGACATCTATGTGGTAAATAATTTCAATTAGGACTCTTTTATAACCTATTCACAAATTAGTTGTTACAAAAGAAGATATATTATACCAATATACATTGTAAAAAGTCTTTATTATATTTAAAAAATATATGTAAAAATAGATAGCTACTTTTATATATGTTTTCCTAAATATTATGTGCTTAATTAAATGAAAAAGTTGAAATTGTTAAAACAAAGGCTTCTTTGCGTTGGTATTAATAAACTTTTATTAGTTAATGAAAAGAATTATTGGATCATCTTTCTTATTGGATCTTATTGTCAGTATATAAATCGATTTAGCAGCGTACGAACATAATATTTTATTGGTTACTTGAACATGCCTCCGACAAAGCGTAAAGGAATCGCGGGTCGGCAATTAAAATCGATAAAGGCGTAAAAAAACATTCCACATTTATAGGCGATTTAAATATGTTATTGCGCCACATTTTCACCATAAAATCATCGCTATCGGTGCATTCGTGACAATGTTGCCACATAACATCTCGGTACGCTGTTTTGATGCAATTACATTACGAGATATTGCCGTTGGACAGATAACTGATGATACGCCAGTAGGAATGGTACATTACAATTATATAATTATTTGTAAGGGGAGGTTCATTACACGAGATCTATCAAAGTGGAAGTGATTCCCTTTGAGTTCCGTGAGCCGTCGGTACCGCTTCATATCGTTTGTGACTATGATTTTAGCACCTGTCGCAAACTTAACCATGTACGAATATGCATTAATATTTCTAGTTAGATTCAACAGTCATCTCAATAGGTTCGCTCTATTTAATGGCATATTTTTGTTTAATGTAAATGAGATTTTATTAAAATTTCGTGTCTTTCTTAATATTCCCGCATCTATATCTACCTATGAACAAATAATCTCATCTCCCTCTATTTGGCTGATAGAAAGTGCGACTGTGGTATTAAATACACCTTGTACACCCTTAGTGCCTAGAAGTGATGCGAAAAATACGAATTATAAATAATAAAACCGTAATACATGTGAATTCGTTGTATTACTCCAGTTGAACTCGTGATATAATAGCTTTTTACTATTTCATTCAACCGTTTTCATACATTTCTTTAACAAAGAATTGTTTTTGATATAAACATCCCCAGAATGAATCCCGTGCGAGCGACGTAGAAGCTAAAAACGTAGAAAATATCCAAGGTAAAGTCGTTAATGCATTACAGATATTTATCACGCACTCAATGTCTTCTCCCCAGCGGCCGGGCTATCTTGGACCACTTGAGATAAGCCCGCTATTACCAGATATGTCTCAATTCGAGATGAGATTCTTGATCTTTATCGCGACTTGTTATTTTGTCTTAATGACGAGTGCTTGTGATAACAAACTGCATGCAGTGGTGTTGCTTTTAGGAAATCACATTCACTATTTTTATAATATTATTAAGAACACTATGTACTCTTTAGTAAATACTTTTATGGTTTTGGTGCTCATTCTATACTCATTCTTACTTATCAGCAGAACTATTTAGCAAGGCATGTGGTAAGTGACTTGCGTCTATAAATAATAGTAAAAACTGCAGATACAGAACAGCTGATGTCTGAAGACAACATATATATTACGATATTAATAAAAAATATTAATATTAATAGAAGTATTGATCACATCTCATTGTCTTCTATTAATGTTAATTAAATAATAAATTTACTAACTTTTTTTTTAATTTTGAAGCATTTTTAACGAACATAATATAGTTATTTGTATAATATTATAGAAATTTTCCAATAGCAGTCTTAATGAAATGACTTTAAATTTGTCTTTTGCAAATTGAGTACTAGTGCAATTGATTGTGTCACGCTCCTTTCAAAGGTTGGGCTCTGAAGAAAAATAGTATTTTTAATACTTTACATTTAGTAGTCACCACTTCGTATACAATCGGGGCGACTGTTAGCCTTGTAGTGAATTATTAGGTGATTATAATTTTTTATTTATTAGTAACTAATACTGTAACAGGTTTTTTTTTCTGAACATTACGGTGCTAAGAGCGGTGTATTTTTAATTCTTCACAATTTTCAGAATTATTGTAATTTGTAGAATATTATTTTTTTCGGATAGTTTGAACTTTCTTTACAAATTTACACGTGTTAAACAGAACCACCGATAACATCGACCTATTACATAATATTGAAAAAAAAAAAGGTTCAGATTTAGCTCTAAGATAATTACTTAGAATTAAATAATTTACATGATGAAATTTTAGAAATTTTCATACTACACTTTTTTTAATCGAGTAAATTTTAATTTTTCATTCATCACCTATTTAGATTGAGAAAATATTTTAGCGTTGTTATAATTTATGTTTATTTATATGTATCAAAGAATTATATAAGCTAATCATAGATTGTTACCTTTATTATATTAACGAGTTATTTACCAAAAAAAAAATTATAAATACATTTCAAACATTTTTACATGTTAAAATAATTATTACATATCTTAAACAAAGTTATTAAATTAAATATTATGGGCGAACCTTATGTAATGAATATATTAAATTCAATTTTCTCTACATTGTTCTTTAATAAAATTTAATTTTTAAAATGTAGAAGTGAAATTAAGTTTAATATTTAATCAAGAAAAATATATCTGAATATAAATTGTTTTTAAGGAGGTTTGATTCATAGCGAACAATGCATTTTAATTCTAATATCATGTCTGTAAAAAGATTCGAATCAAAAATTTGTCAAGGACCGACGGGACTTTTATTAAGAAAAGTAGTTCTTTTTAAAATCATACATATTTCTTATCACAGTCAATTTCAAATTCTACACAAAACCGATGAATTGAAAAATATTTAAACGCAAAATTATTATTATGTATATTATAACTCAAAACCGACATTGTGACATTTTGATATGTCATAAATTGAAACATATTTTTGAATGCCACTCTCGGTCATTTGGTAAAATTTGGCCCTATTTTTTCAATGTGCTTATAATTAAAAATAACTTATACTATTTTATTAAAATTAAAAGTCTACAGAGGAAGGATATGATTTACTTGTGTTGGTTATTAAATGCACCAGGTATTTATAATAGTGTAGTTGCGTACACACCTATATTACTATGGAATGGAACTGGTGTAGGGCACCTGCGGCCTCAAACACTAAATACGTAATTTGCATTGTAATCTAATCACAACGACACTTACCCAATCGTGGATAATTTTCGCGATATCAGCCCGTTCAAATTTTCAACGAAAAGTCCAATTTCACACAGAATTGTTCTTAGTCTCTCACATCACACGGTAACTATGATTATTGAGCACAGATTTTAAGTTTTAATAAATCACAAAATAAGAGTTCTTGGGCACTTTTTTATTTAATTTAGTGTCGCGCGCTCTTGTAAGTATGGCGCATCTTGCGCAGAAACGACAACCTCGCGCGGCGAGATGTCGTCTCCTTGTGATTGTGATGAGAGTACGCACTGTCGCTTGCTCTCGGGGGAGCAGAAGATGGCCGCCGATTGGTCGAGAGTGCTAGTCGAGCGCGCGGGGAGAAGGAGAGAGCGCATCTTGTGTCTGTTGCGAGTGAGCGAGACAGATTCTGTTTCGTCGTCCTGCTGTAGATTGTCCGGCGGGCGAGTTCAGGTGGATCATTGTTGAGAGCGCGCTATGATAATAAAGAGATGTCATTCGAAATTGTTTCGAATTATCGAATAAATTTCAATCCACCTTATCTAACCTGTTATTTAAAATGTTCTATAATTATAAAATTACTTACTACTACTTTAAACTAATATTTAAAACTCATCTTTTTTTAATTGACATGAACACAAAATTATTATAATTTAAGAACGTAATATTAAATCATAAATGAAAATAATACATGAGCAATATTTTTAAATTCATCTATGCATACTTTTTTTTCAAGTCTGCATGTATTGATTTCAATTGTAGAGTTATTTTTCAAAGATAAAATAATTGCGTAATATCTGTCCTTAAAAGTAAATTTTGAAAATTTCGCATAATATTTGAATTCCATTTTAAATAAAGAGGGAAAACTGTTAATAAAAACCTAACAGTATTAAATTTATTATTTTAGTGTAGATCGATATGTTTTCTATTGAGAAAATTTAATTTCTAAAATAGAATGAGTTCTGTTGATGTTTGCCCTGTGCATGAATTCTGCGAAAAGGGATTGAAAGGGTTTTTTCAGGGCCGGTAAAAAGCAAGCGTTACTCCGGTATTGCTGGCGTCTATAGGCTGCAGTCACCGCTCAATACCACGCGGATCGCATGCTTGTTGCCAATATACTTGTATAAAAACACAGGATCCATTCTCTGTTATATTACACGTATATAAGTTTCTAGAAAAGTCTATTTTCAATATATTTTGTCTAATATAGAGATTAAATACGAATGTTTTTGTTAATTTTCTTTTATTGTTTTTTAAATAATTATATGATATATGGTCCATAAAATTTCAATTGGTTTGTTAAACTGACTTTTCACGTAGTTTTTAAAAGATAATTGATATTTTAACTTATGATATTTAACATATATTTTATAGGAACCAATATTATTGGTTAATATTGAATGTTAGAATTATTTTAGGTTAATGTATTTAATTAATCTCTTGCGCCATATAGGTATATAATTTATGGTATATCTACACTGCCGGTCAAAAGTTTGAGACCATCTTGAAAAAATTACAATTGTGAATAAAACTCCAAAAGTTAGTGCTCTACAAATTGTTTATTTACCTTATTAAATAGGGAACTTGTTATGTAACATA
>DWQX01003303.1:0-18268 GCA_018245475.1 Pharmacophagus antenor
ATATAGATTAGTTGATCTTGGAAAAGATAAGGCGTTTTCTTTTAACTCATATTTGCATTTGTTACTAAAAATGTATGCCCTGTATTTTTATTGCTTTGATAGATCGATAAAACGTTTTTTGTCAATAAACGGAAAACACACACAAAAAGTAAGAAAAAATCCCAGCAAGTAGTTTTTATCTATAAAAATCGGTGCACAATCTGTGCTTGTGCTGGAAAGGTACAAAGGTAGTAGCTCAGTGCACGTTCCACCAGCTGCGAAGTGAAGCACTGATTTTCAGTTACTGCCGGCGGTACAGGTAAGAATAAATTTTTATCGTTTCAATTTAACTTGAATTTTAACATTTAGTTGTAAGTGTTATTTAGTATAGATAACTTTATTGCCTGTTTATAAGGTATTACTTGGGTCCAAATCTCTAAAACAGGAAAATATTAATGAACACGCGTATTCCACTGTTGCCTCGGTTCAACCTTGTCTTGTTTAAGGTTAATCGCGTAATAAAAAAATAACGAATTCCCACCAAATTAACACGTTCCGTGCCTGAGCGATTTTAGAATATTTTTCCCTTGCGTAGTTGTGAGGATGATCTATGGAGACAAATTTTTACTTTGTTATTAACAATTTGACTTAGTGTGGATTAAAGTTTAAAGATTAAAGTAATTATTAAAGAAAACATTCGGTTCAAACTTTTTTAAAAGGTACTTCAGCGTGGGTCGTATACGCCCCACATGGCACAGAATCTGTTAATGAGCATATTTGAATAAGAAACAAGTACAGAAACTATTACACGATTAAAATTAATAGGTCACAAATGAGAAGTCATTACAGATAATATAATATAGGACATAGAGGTTGTATTGACAACAGCGTACCTTAACAATTACTTCAGGGCTTAATATTAGTGATTAGGGATAATATTAGTGATTAGGGCAGTCTTATTTGGCTATGAATGTTTTATATACGACAAAGTGACGTCACGAAGCAGGTGTGGGGGCTTATTGTTTTGTTACTTAATGACGAATTACGCACCACATTGCGCTCAAGTTCTCATAACACTTTTGTTTAATTGCCACCGTGACACGAAATAACATATTCTTTAGGTTATTTTGAGACTAACATTTTAAAATTGGTACAAATCGCATATATAAATATGCACTCTCTTTTTATCTATCATCTGTGGTTACGATGACTAAAGAAACAAACCCCTACTACAGTTTATTGTTTTTACAGAGAAGGACGCTTTGCGAACTGACATGAATAAAAAAACGCTTAAAATTGATTGTACAAATGTAATAAAAAATATTAACTTTCAATTTGAGTTTATTCGGACTTTTTTTACTTATCGGCAGCGAAAAGCAATAAGCGTACACATTCCTTTACCTATTTACAAAATATATTATATTATTACATATTGAACATAATCACTGTTTTCGAAACGATATCGTACGACCGCTATGTAAGAGTAAACAGATAAAGTGGGTTAACAAACCCATCAATAGTTGTGTATTTAAATTTTCTACTTCACCGTTCCCCACTTTTCCTTGGAACCGGTATCCGCGCGCCCCGGGTACGGATCTTCTGACTCGTTCGCCTTACAAGGTCGGGCGGCTGTATCGTGACTAGTGGCCGTTGGACTGTTATGAGACGTAAATACTAATCTGTAGGTATCCAAATGATACATCGATATTTAAGAGATATCGATAAAATCGGTTTAAACGGGAAAACATTGATGTCAACCATCGATGTTCTTCATTGCAAACCATATATATGTAGTAATTGATTATTTTTTTTTCTCTAAATACTTTTCCAATTTCGTTTAAATTAATATTATTAAGTGCTACTATTAGTATTTGGGAAAAATAAACAATGGTCAAATACATCGACAGATTTGTACGAAGTGCTTATTGGAAATACGTAATTTTCACGAGATCTTTTTGGATATCGATTATTTAACACATCGATGTATCGATACATTATTGTTTCTCTACGATTTTCGCGTCTCTATTGATTTAGGACCGTGTTACATAGCCGGCGAGGCGTTTACGACTAAAATAGACCATTGTTACGCTAATAGATGCATGTGCATAAATGTTTAACACATTCGCTGTCAAGGACGAGTAGACCCGACTTTAGCAGGGTATCCCGCACTGCCAAGACGAGTATCCTCGTCCTACTTTAAATATATTATAACATGCAAGCTTTTGAATTAGCAATTTTTTTTGCCACAAAAAATATGAATATGTAAAATACTTGAAGGATGCAAAAAAAAAAGAATACTCTATTTCTTATAGAGAATGATCTTTCACGCAAAAATCAACATCATCGTGTATTTATAACAAAATTTTATAACAACTAAATCACTTATGATACCTTTCTTCATTGTAGAATTTGTAACAAAGTCCAATACATATTGGAGATTTATCAGCTCGGACAGTAATATCGAGTCTCCTTTTGAATGCTTTTCATTGCACAAACTCTACATTTGCTAGTTGGGTTTTTCTTTTGATGGGTGGGAGGAATAGCATCAAGATAATGAAGGGAACTTTTTTTTTGGAGTATGATTGACGTAGATTGATGAGATTGAATGACTGCATTTTGGCTTCCATTTAACCAATATTGTAGAACATCTCTAAATTGAAGAGATGTTTTCTTTTCTGCGTTCGGTTGCTGACAAGACTATAAAAATACATTATGCACAGCCATTTCTATGATGTGTACAGCTATTTTTTTATAGCACCGAAGAGTTTTTCTCATAGCACTATAGTAAGACAACATTTGATCCGAACAGTCTACACCTGCCATACCTTTTGTGTAATCGCTTACAATTTATTTATGTTTTATTATACATAATACTCAACTCGAAATGAAAACAAAATAAGCGGTATTACTTTATCCCGTTATCTGCTGAGACACTGTAATCGACAATAGGGAATTTCTAAGTGTTGCCAATTTTCGCAATGTGTCTCGTTCAATTCCGTTTTCTTTATTTTATCCATCTGCATGATTTATTATTTGTTTTTCTACTAAAACGTACGCAAATACGAAAAAGGATATCGTGTCCGTCTGCCTTCCTATTGTCAACAACGAGTAAACTCCTCTTTGGTTTTCTGCTTGTAAATAATTATGTATGATAATATATGTGCTCTTAGCAAGAAATAACAGGGTTTTAGTAAATAATAACACTCAAAATATAAATGGCAATGGGAATGACTTCATATAATTTAGGCTTGGCAGCGAATAGGTTAAATTACCAAAGATAAAGAATATTGATTGTGTTAAAAGTTTATTATACTTGATTTTAATACTTATATGCCAAAGCATATACTAAATAATTGTACTTTGAGAAGGCAATGTATTCAGACGCAAAAATTCGCTCTAAACCCATCTAGTGTGTAACAAGCTTTAAATGTATAATAATAAAACGCAGAAATAACAATAAATAGCAAAGGTTAAGCGGTACACGGAATTGGCGGAACGAATTGTTGGCTTTTTTGCTAATGTCGCATTCCATAAGACTTTTTGCGTACAATTCTCTATTCTATTTATTTTTGTAACAATAAAAATCGACACATATTATGTTAAAGCAAATCATTTCTAAGACACGCCGGAAACTATAATGTAGTTTAACAAACACATTACAGCATTCTATATAAATATTAGTTTAGGTAAAGGTTAAATAATAATGTATTATTAGTGTGTTGTAATACATTAATTACATGTATATATATATATATATATATATTTGTGAAAAATTTTAAGGATATTTGTTTATGTATATCAGTATCTGATATACATAAACACACCACAGGCAGGGGTGTGCCTGCAGGGCAACCCCGAGCGCTTATCCATGACGTGATTTTTCCATTTTTTATCGTTATGGTCTTCTTTATATGGTGGTTCTTAAAGTCTGTAGCAATTATGATTTATTAGTTTTAGTGCACTATATTCCTAAAATGGATTATGCCGAGCTTTGGTGATTATATGGTAATTCCGCCACTGATTACAGAAGCTGCTTGATTCATAGCGTGAGGAAAAGTGAAAAATTCCAGATTTATTTTATTATACATTATTGTTACAAAAAAGTCTTATGTTTAAAAATGTATATGAATCGAGGATTGTGTTCCACTTGCTCAATAAATTCAAAATAAGTGGTGCGTCCCTAGCTCGGAATGTATTTTAAAACAAATCTAAAAAGCTATCCAACCTAACGTATACATTTTGTAACTCCAATTACTGTACAGCGTAATTGGAAATCGATGCCAACGTTTTCTAGGTGGTATGGATATGTTCTGAGAGTAATACGTGGTTGAACTATTTATTAATTATTTTCTCGGTTACCGGCTAACAGTTGACCTCGTTTTCATATGATGTTGAGTAACAGAGATGCCGTAGAGGGTGGGTGAAGCATGTCCGCGCAGAATACTTCATGCTCTCACATGTATAACTGCTGGAACACAGCAATGCTGTTATGGCATTTATGTTATAGCAGATTGACATTTAGGTTGGCAGTCGGCCAGGTGCGTTCGTACCATCCCCATATAAAATTATTGTATTTAAAAATGTAGGTACGTAATAACGTTTGCATTTTAGGGGTTAGACACAATAATTTAGATATAAGAAAAAATCTAACTAAAGAAATAATATCACTAAGACTAAAGAAGAAGAGATGTAATGCAATGAAGGTTATCTTGAACAATCTGATAGTCCCTTCTCTTAAAAACTGACTAACTGCCTGCGCGGTGAAGTAGTTAGCTGCTTGTCTTGTAAAACGGAGGTGCTGGGTTTGATTCCGGGACCACATTAGTTGTAGAATCTGAATGTCGGTACTTAGGTTTTTAAGGCCCGTCTGGCCACTGGTAGTTGCAGCTTTCAATGTCAATGTGACGCCATAACAGCATCACTGTGTCCCGACAAGTTTCATTATCTTCGACCAATTATTACTTAACATCGTGACTTTGCGGTCAAATGTCAGCCTTATTTCTGATGAAAATAGGGTTAACTTTAGTATTAAAATCTCATAATTCATGTATATACCGGTGTCAACATTCACCTTTTTCTCATACTACATAAACTACCGTTTTTAAAACAAAATAAAAACTAATATTTATCTTTCAATGTGATCACTACATTAATGTACCGAACTTGATACGTAAGGCCATAGTGGCAAGCAATTAAGGTATCGACTAATATTTGTTCTCAATTAACGATGTTGCGGCGATAACCTAATTTGTGAACCGACTGACTTGGATAAAGTTTGTTATTCAGTTTGGACATATTGGAATCGTCAATGGTGATGATACTATATGACATATAATTAATTGAATATTAAAATGTAAATCGATCATCTGTTAATTTGTATATCGCATTCATTTTTTTATTATTATTTTAAGTTTAATTACTAACGAAACTAATATTATGCAATAATCAGGTTTAAATTTTCCTTGTACGTGTTGATATAGTACTTAAAAAAAATCACGTTAACACTTAACGGACGGGCCGCCCATGCTCAAAATTACTCCTCAAAATATAAACTTGTAATGTGGTTCAAAGCGAGTAGTACTATAACTTATGCTATATAAATAAAATAACAGACAACTTAACATAAAAAAAAATCTAATTAAATGCAGGATAGTGAACATTCAAGTACATAAATCTACGCGGCCCTTTTAAGTCACAGTGGAAAACCGTAGAGCTACGTGGCCCGTCCGTGAAGTGTTAATCTCTACCCTACTTTAGTTAACTTGATCGATTCCATAGTTTCAGAGATTAGTGTTGTCAACCAATTTAGATTATCCCTTTTAGGGGTTTCGTACCGAAATGATGACTTACAGAACCCTATCACTAAGCCTCCGCTGTCCATGCATCTGCCCGGTAGCGGGCTCTATCTTAAGAAATGTTATACATAGAAAATTGACGCTTTCACAGGTTATATATTTCTATTGCGGCTACAAAAAAAATATTTAGATATAATAATAATTACAAGAAAATATTTTATTGGCGTTTATGATACGGAATCCTTCGCGCTGCGGGTTCGTCTCAAACTTGGCCGTTTATTTATTATATTTTTGCATACGTACATAAATAATTATGTCGGTCATAACAAACGATTTAAAATAGAAAGCGTGTTCATGATTACGTCATGACAATCCCGGGGGAAATCCGCTTCGGAAGCACTTGCAACGAAACGCAGGAAGGTTTCGTTTCAAGGTTTTTATCTTACACATTTTACGGTATTTAAGTATGGTCAAATGAAATTCTGTTTAAGCTATAGATGAAAAAAATTCCGGTTTAATAGCAAAGATTTTTATGACTCAAATAAGCATTTATATAATAAGTACCAATAAAAATTTTATACCTTAATAACTTTATTACAACCTTGTATTACAATTAATTTCTTTAAATTTTTATAAATTTTAAAAACAATACCGCATAATTTTACTCGTGAAGATTTATATACACGTAGTACAAATATTCAATAACAATATGTTCTGTTTCTAATGTATTAGAATTGATTCTAACATTTATTGTTGGTTCAGGAGAGCCTATTTTTTTTAGAACAGCATTGAATTTTGATGTTCGTTCGGAATTTAATATGAAGTTTTATCTATCTCATTCCTTTGTCATAGCGAAATATGTAGCCCGCAGGTAAAAAACGTTTACAATGTAAAAAAAAACATATAAATCATAAAAATAATACCATTTTTATATTTCACATTTTGCCTCCAGACCTCATCAATCCGTTCTGTCTGCGATGTGTAAGTGTGCGTTGATGTTGTGTATGAGTGTGTAAGCGCGTGTCTAAACGCAACAGGTGGAGGTCTCGTGCGGTTATCGATTGGTCGCTTCACTTTATAAATGGGCGACGCACAGTGAAACTGTAAAACTCTTTTCGTTGAAGTTGAAACAAATAAAGAAATTAGAAATGAAAACTATTTTCACATTATTTACGGCTGGCCAGTAAGAAACTGAAATATATAGAAATTAAAAACAAAAGTTGTATTCATGTCATATAATACTAGCAACACGATAACATACATACTACTATACATTACTTACCAGGTTGAATTAAACTTAGTATGAAATAATTATATAATTTATTTTAAAGTAAGACAAAATAAATATTTACACCAGTGGTTTCCCAAACATTTTTTTATGATATCGATCATTTGGCGTTTATTTCGGTTTATTTGAAAAACTTATTTAATATCGAACTTTTGAAAGTGCTATCGTGTATTTATATCTCATGAACCTCCATTATTGTCTGTTGGCACAGAACCTTTGCAAATCGTCGTTGACCCTTAGGGGTCGGTATAGAATACTTTGGGTATCACAGATTTACACGAACAGGACAACCTTTACGCGATTTGAGTGGTTTTATTACCGGAGTTGAATGGATTCTTTGTCCACTGTGCGTCGAACGTATAATAGAGACGCCTGCAATAAAGTAAGGCGCAATGTGCGGAGGAATGTCTACCGGGTGCTAGCTGTTTCTACTCAGTTGTACATTACGCGAAACGAATGTAATCGAACTCTCCAAAAGATACTTTATCACAAAGTAATAAGGACTATTAGCGTCACTTGTGGTTTGCTGTATAAGCACGTACGCAGCGTTTCATCTGGATGATTTGATAAAATCGCTTAGCCAGCTACCACCCTCAATGTCGATCAGCTAACAAAATAGCATTGCAATGTTCCGGCAGTCATACATGTGTTAGCTAGAGGTATTCTGGACGAGCACACTTCACCATCTATGGCCTCATTGTCACTTAACATCAGATGAAATCGAGACCACGTGTTAGCCTATAACTGATAAAAAAATTAAATATTAAGATCATATCTGTAATTCCTTTATAATCGTATGTTGATGATTCTATGAGCGGTTTTCATCGATTTTGTATCGCCGAGAATACGTTTGGTACTCACATGTTTGACTGCTGGAACACATTAATGCTGTTATGGCTGCAGATTATCATTGAAGTTGGTAGCTATTCAGGCGGGTTCGAATAAACCCTAACACCGTTTAAACTCCACTAGTCATATGGCCTCGGAAAAAAAAACCACCACCTTCGTGTCTAAAGGAAAACTTTAAAGCACTAGGCCACGGAGGCATTTAAAATAATAAGACTAATAAAAACGGCAAATTACGTGGAAACTTTTACAAGGGCAACTTCTTAATGTGTTTAAAATTTGTATATCATTAGCAAATGAGGTCTGACGGCTTTTTTGTCGTCTTGTTTTGATGATATCACGTAATTTCGATTAGTACCGGATGTCCGACCTAAATCTTAATCAAAGCCAAAGCTTAATTTCATTATGTAAACTATTACATAAAATACGTAACAAATTTATTGATTGTGTATTTCGAAAGTTATTTTGATATATAAGTAAGTTTAAGCACAAAAAAATTGTCAAACAATGTATTCAATTAATTTAATTAACATTCAATTTTAAAAGTATTAAACTGTTTTGTAGAATTCTTATTTGAAAAAAAAAATTAAATTTGCAGTTTAAAATTTTGGAAGATAAAATGAACAAAACTCTTATTATGGGTAACATATTAATTACATAAGCAGTTAACATGTTAGGTTTTAAATGCAATGTGAGTGTGAAGTGTTATATCACCATTAATCAAGTGGACGTTTTACACGAATTATTTCTTTTGTTTAATTAAATAAACTTAAATTAATAAATAACCAGCATTTTATACGAACTCAAAACTATAAAACTGTGTGATTTAACAAAATGTCTTATCATTAAATGTATTTATAAATTGACCTAAAATATTACGAAAATATTGCACCAGTTAGATTAAAACTTTTAAATGTTGCGATTTCCAAAAAAAGATAACAAAGAGAAATAGCTTTTTTGTCTCTAATTACATTTTTAATGAATAATATTTTATTAATCGTAATTATGTTTCTTCTTCGTTTAGCTTGTACAGATAGCAACACGGCACATATAACTAGGAATAGAGAGGGATAGCAATACACACGCAGAAATTTTTTTGTCCAACCCTAGTTATTAGTACAATGATAATAATATTACTCTAACGACGTACCGTGTACTCTAGAAGACTTGCATATTAAATTGTACACAGAGTAATTATATTACGTACGTTAACAACTTAAAACTAACAAAATTGCATTGGTGTTACAAGCGTTAAAAATGAACTGTGGTGCGTCACAGATTAACATTTTATGCAAGGTATTGTTGAAAAAAAAAAAGAGAAACGCGTCACTTTTAGTTAAAAGTAAATTTTTTTGTGTATGAAAAATTAAGCTATATTTCTATATATATAGCATATAATTCCATGTACCTACATAAATATAATTTTTATCCGCCGGTTTTTTCAAGGTAAACAGAGACACGGCCGGATGGATTTTTATGAGATTTACTGGATAGTAGCTGTTGATATAAGTATTAAAATAGGAGGAAATATTTTTAAAAATAACAGGAGTTCCGCGCAAAACATCAAAACCTATAAAAATATCAATGGAAATAATGTTCAGTTTTATTGTTCGTATTTATGAGAATAACTTTAGGTTTACTAACGGACAACATTCTTTGAGTCAGTCTGTTATGGAATTCTTTATACCCTTTTCCGTTTTTTTAAATGTACTTTCATGTTCAGCGAAGCTGGCTGGTATCATCTCGCCGAATATAAAATTCACAAAGGTGAACGATAAATTAACGTAAGCAAAAAACAATTTTAATCGTGTTCCTTTTCTGCCATAACACGAACGGCATGTTTCTCAGAAGCCGCTCAATCCAACGTTCAAGATGCAAGCAGATAAAAATTTTGTTACGAAATGGTATAAAGAAAACAATTTAAAATGAAATAATAACGTCTTAACGTTTATAGGTGTAAAAGCATGCTTTCGAAAGCGGTCGTACTTTAAATGTCATGGAAGGTGTTTTTTTTTTCGCAATATTTCGCGTCGCACGATGGATTCGCAATTAAAATGTTATTCAATTGTATTTACGATTTGTTACCCCTGAGACGGGACGTAATGTTTGTTCGTGTGATAATTTTTTTTTTAAATATTCGGTTACTCGTTGCACGCATTGCAAAACACTAGGCGAAAGGTCACTTGTAATGTCAATGTCTTCTACTTTCGAATGGACTTTTCGTTCAATTTATAAAACATAACACAGTGAATAAAAATTAAAAATATAATCCTGTCAATGTTTTTATCACTTTGTTATCACACATTAGTGTATAGTTACATATGTCCAAAAAAATAAAGAAAGAAATATGTCTTTACCAACTCGAAATCTATTAAATCAACGGTACCTATAAGGCAAAATAATAAAATAGGCTTTCTGAACATTATAAAATAATATTACCCAGACGTATTGTTGTACAGATTGTTATATATTTACACTAATATCGCTATTATTTTGAGTTTTAATTAAAAAAAATTTTCTAAAAAAAATTAATAATACTTTAACAATAAAGTCTTACACGATCAATACTGTAAGTTACGAACCATGACGTAAACGTGACATATATAACAATAATAAAAAAATAAAAACTCCGAAACAGAAAATAACGTCTGATATTGTAGCTGTTGTATAATACCAGGAACGAACATGTTACTACTAACCCTACACATTCTTGGCCTTAGGAATTTATTCATACAAACCACACAGGATGAAATGATTTTACCCTTTTACTATATGAAAGTGATTGGTCAAATCGTCTAATCCCACCAGTGTGCCGAAAATACCTCGCAGATAGGTTATCTAATAAAGGAATGCCTTAAATTCAATAAAACATGAATGAAACACGAATTTACCTGCAGAATCTTCAGAATTAACCCCTTCAATTTAAGTGAAGCGAATCGACTACAATAACCTATATTGAACATATAGAAATAATGCTCAAAAAAAAAAACATAATAATTTGGCAACCCAGATAATCAATAACAAAAGGCGAAGACACTCGCAGTTGATACAATGGATCAAAAATATGCCATTCCGTTAATGGTAAAAAGTATACCGATAGTATTTTCAACAGGAAAACTACAAAGATCTCATATTTAAAAAAAAATCGACTCACCCCAATATGATGCCCGTCGACGAACAGCTGCGGCACCAGTATCTGATCGCTCTTCATCCGGTCCCGTATCTCGTCCTGGTACTCCATGCTCATGAACACGTCTCTCTCCTCGTACTTCACCAGCAGGTTCCTAAGGATCTTCTTCACCAGCACGCACCTCTGATACGTGCTCCTGACTATCCCCATGGTTGTCGTATACACCACAACTTTGCCCGCATCCTTTTCTTTGTAGCTCTGAAAAATTATAATAATATAAATCGTTAGTTATCATTTATAGTTTATGTAACGTAATGCATTTCCTATTATTTTATTTCAGAAATTATTTATGCGTAGAAATAAAAATTTTTTATGCAAAGAACATTGGTCATTTCGAACTACACCGTGTTGTTGCAATACATAAGCTTGTAAGTAAACAATATAATTCGAAAAGTATGTACTTGTTGTTGTTCGATAAAAAATTATGTGACTGAAAAATAAGTGAAATTATTAAGTGATATGTTAGTTTACATATTAGTCCATAATATTTAAATTAATAAAGTTACTCATATTTTAAATAACCTCATCTATGTTTCAATTGTGATGTACTAAAAATAGAGTAAAAGAAAATTAAGGTTCTTTTACGCTGAAAAAATTATTTTGTTACTCAAAAACAATACGATGATTAGGAATAGCGACATCTTTTGTACTAATACGGAGGTTTTAAATAATGTGAATGTTAAAACTGAAAAACGTCACTTCATAGTCATTTGTAATGTTCGCCAAAATGTACGTTAGATGGCGTTAAAATTTGTTGAAAAATTGTAATATTTGTGCACTATTCCATTGTGATAATTCATTAGGCTTTATTAAAAAAAATATTAATTTATTAATAAAATTAATTTAATTTATTCTTCTAAATTCAAAAATCGTTGGTATTACTTTACAAAGCATGTTCAATATTTTATAGTTTAGTGTGTTCATCGGACTAAAGGCTCACAGACAATCGTCAAAAAGACCGAAAGTGACTAACACTCGAATATAGCTAATATTTTATTCCTGAAACTTAATAACAATTAGAAATAGTTTTTATAATTTTATGAATATTAAATATAAACTTAAAATAGTAGGTAATAATATTATATTATATATAATTTATTCAATAGAGTGAAGACATAAATATTAAAAATCATTAAGCGTATTAATGAACATATAAATAATATACCAATAACATACTGTAATACAGCGATAATTTACAAGACTTGATCCATTATCGATCATATGCCAAATTTAACAGTTGCGTACAAATATCGTGTAGTTACGAATAAACAAAAACGGTATAATTTTAGCATGTCTATTTCGCGTCGTTTTATACTTAGAATATGTTGGTTAGGGTTACCGTTATAATTTTTGTTAAGGTGTGGACACTGATGACGTATATAGACGTCCAACGAGTGTGCTCGCACTTCTACAACAATCCTAATTTATTTATTAAAAAAGATTCAAATCAATTGATCTCATTCAACCATTTTGTAATAATAAATAATGTACTTTCTTTTCGTAAATTATGGTAAATTTATTTCAATATCTCTATAAATAAGAATTTGGTTGAGAGAGCCATTGGTATTTTAGGTGAACACGCTTAAGCATTTACGACCTCATGGTCACTTAACATCAGGGCAAATAGTAATCAACTGATGGCCCATAACAGATAAAATAAAATCAATTGCTAGTGTTCGCGGATTTTGCGAAACACATAGTATATATAACGAATATTTCATATATTGGTTCCGGAAGCATCCATTTAATGGATTCAAGTGAGTGTTAATGGAAGTACATCCTGATAAAAGTTTGTTGGTGATTTGAATTTGAAAATAAAACATTGTGTATACATTTTTCAAATTCATATACAGTAAAAAAAGAAATTACGTGCTCACAAGGTGATGTCCTGGTAATAAATTATGTCTGCCGGCAAATTGCGCTATCCACCTTGAGACGTAATAAGTCTCAATAGTAATTTCACTAATTATGGCGCCCTTAGTTCCAAACTCGGAATCCTAGAATGTTTACTTACTCCTTTGCGATGCGAGCAGAACTTATGTATGTGTATTGTAAATGTTTCTTCTAATTGTTGTAGTTCTATTAACAATGATCTGTTCATCTGTAATTGTCGCGTATTCATAGTTTGTGTAAGTGTTTTCTATTGTGTTATTCTGGTGATAAGCATAATAAAATAAAAGATTTTCACGTTGGATAATATGGGGCAATTTCCAAACTTCCCTTACGCTGCGGCTAGCTCCTTAACTGAGATCTCTGCTTAGATTCCAAAATCATAAAAGAGGATTTTCGATGGTGGTTGGTTGATTGAAACCTCATTCTCTTAGTGTGTAACTCCTTACAGCTAGAGAATTCAATTTGTTAAACCGTCCAACCCAATCGTATCCAACATCAAACAAAGTTTAGATCAAATGTTAGTTCTGTACAATCAAAAACAACGGGATGTAAAAAGAAGGAAATAAATAATCGTAATATAGATGTTTATGGCAACCCTGAGCATGTAGGTTAGTGCAACATTCGGTCGTTAAACCGTCAACCACAAATCCTTACGTGTTGCGCGCGCATTTGCGTAATTTCCTATTGGACACTTAACACTCGAACATTATGTCATAATACTTAATGAGTAAGTTTGCTGCACTATATTTGTGCTCAGGTCGTAGGTACAAGAAACAGGTGATTAGGCATTTTGTAAGCAATTTTTTTTACTTAAGCTATAAACAAGAACAAGAACAAGGCTTAGATTTCCTTGGTTTTGTATTAGTGACAAATTTAAAAGTTTTATGATGGCAGCAATCTGGGTGGAAATGGTTTTGTCAAGATTTGATTTTTATTTATTTAAACTGAATATTAATAACAAGATATTAAAGTTTAATAATATTGAGTCAACGAAAACAAATACTGTTAAAAATTTATGACTTACTATTTTTTTAACTGTTCAAGTTATAGAATCCAGCGTTACATATTATTTATACTGTATTCTGTATAATAAAAAAATGTTAGTAATAATACAAAATACTTTTCTTAATTTATTAACACAACCTCACGTGTATAGCGGACCTCACGGTTTCCACAAGATAAAAACGTTGACTAGTATTTACTATTAGATAATTAAGAAATTTTAACAATTGTGTGACGTTAATTGATATGTTGTATTATATTAAATATGAAAGTAAAAACAACTCAATTATAAATGTCAAGCTCTTAATCTATCGCCTAAAAGTTAATTACAATATAACAATAAATAGTTCAGTTTATGTTACGGATTCGAAATAGGTAAATTTGAATCATGCAGGGGTTGTTTTGAGATTTTTACAATATGGCAAACAACTCAAAAGGACCTTGTGTATGAATTTTAGCGCGCTAAATAGCCGAGCTGTAGCGAATATTTTAACAAAACATTTCACGCTTACATTTGCATCTGTGCAGCAAAAGAGAAAATATATTAGCATATATTACGTATTTCCGTTGCGATTGGACCACGTCGGGGCACGCTGACCATTTTCACCGCTAATTCAGTGATAACTTGTCGTGAATGTCCTATACGAGGGGGACAGGTGACAGCTTTCCAGCACTATGCAACGCTCATTACTTTCTATAACCAATGCACACATCAAAGCTATTTATAGTTTTGTGGGATGGCTATAAAAACGTTCCCTGTTTTTTAATGTGCGTATATATTTGGCAAATATAGATATATCTACATTACCAAGTTCTTCAACAGTATAATTATGTAATATTTCTAAACAAATATAAAATAAAAAATTCAATGAAACTTTTGACATTACATTACGACTATGTATTTCGAACCTGATTATCAAACGAAGGATTAAAATACGTGTATGTTAAAGCATAGCCTTTACAGTCGTTTTCTACCAATTGTGATTATCAAATATCTATCAATAATTTGAAAAATATGGTTTGTAAGTACGTTGGTACCACGTAATTACATGGCAAGTGAGTATGTAAGATCTTGGGCTATGACTGGATATCTTAAGGCTGAAATTAGGGCTCAGCAGTGCGAATATGTGGTCCGGTTTTCATGAACCAGCTTGTTTAGGGTCAGACTGAAGGGCAATCTATAGCAATAACAACATTGCTGTGTTCTGGTAATCATAAATGAAAGAACCAGACTATTCTAGTGGAGCACCCTTCGCCAAGTACGCCCTCGTCGTTACTTTACATCATGTGAAATTTAGGTCAAGTATTAGCCGAACGCCGATAACTTATTACTTCCTCTTAACTCATAAAACAAATTAAAATCTGAAACGTAGGGTCATAAATAATGATGTAAGATGCTAATAAATATTCGAAATATTTTCAACAAAATAAAACGAAGTTCAAACGTGCCAACAATAAACATCAATGCCAAAGTCGTTAATCAATCGAAAGCAAACACAATACTACGCAGTTACGTCATTTCATTCTTACACTAGCATCTGCTAATGGGTATTATATAACTGAGGTGATGGGCGCTGGTACATTGGTTACCATTTCGAAGTGTTAAAATGAATTACAGCCGCTATTTACATAATAACGAAATAGTTACATCAATGTACGATGTTATCAATATGATATAATGAAAAGGTTTGAATTCTATGAATTTGACATGTACCTTTGCAACAATTGGTTACCAATTATCCATTGGTTCTTATATAGAATATTTTTCACGCATTGCAATATTTAAAGATTTTAATCTGTGAGTGATGAAGTATCGATGGTGGTAGGGATTTTTTCAAACCCATTATATTAGATACTACCCTCAATACCAAAAAAATATAATGATTTAGATTACATGTTCGTCCTTTTAATACCTCGGTCAGTATTAACTGGACCCTAAACCATTTAAAAAAAAACCTTTTAAAACTTATCTAAATACAAAGAGGACTGAGTGATATCGCAACCACTCAGTGTAAATTTGTCCACTCTTCTTACGAAAGCTACTAGCTATCTGCACTTAGCGTACAACACACATAGCCAGAAACCTTACGCTATTAAGACCACACCGTTAGCGAGGGTGGCCATGTTTTAATCCGGATAGTCACTAATTTTCATACAATACAAAATATAATAAAAGAAGGTTAAAATTAAATCAGAAGCGGGGAGCTTTAAAGGAGTACTAAAGTCATGGACATAGGCCATGAAATTGGCAGCCATAAGTAATAATTGGCAAAGCACTGGCGGCTGATTCTTCAAGTTACAACCACGTAGCCTTGTATACCATAGAACCGCCAAGGTGGATCCGGTGGTGATGGTTGTTGAGAGCTGCTAAATGCGAACAAATCAGGACCGATAAGTGTCGAGATATTTGGGGAGGACTCTAACCATTGGTCATGATGTCATTATCAGCATCTATCGGCTGTTAATGGTGACTATGGTGATGATGACATCATATCGTTTAATTTTAATTCAAGTTTTTTTTACTATAGCTAGTAGACTCTTGAGTTCGATGGAGTCACAAGGTACATTATTGTTCGACGATGCCAAACATTAACAAAAACAAGCTAGTTTTTTTTTGTATATACTTGTTGCCTTTTGTTGTTAGGCAGGTCCGTGAGACTATGTACTCTTCGACGTCTTGCATCATATGACACAAACGCTTAAGTGGTAAACGTTGCGAACAAGATGGTTCACTAAAGCATGCCGATTTTACAATAACTGTTACTGACGGTGACAACTTTAATCACAGACTACGTTACAAGCAAAGAACGGTACTACAATATGGCGTATTTGTCGCATGATAAGTGAAGCATAGAGCACGGATAGCATTAGGAACCGAAGTTCTTTGAGTCAATCTTAACAGACTCTTATTTTTTATGAAGTTAATTATTTTGATTTTTTTCTATTCTTTACCTACATATTTATCAATTTAAAATTGTAATAATGCAGGACTGGTATTTGTCAAAATCCTTCATGAAAGTTCATGTCCTTCTTCAATATAACAGATCACATACACCAATCAAATCATTGGTAAAAAACAAAGCAAAAAAGTTATTAATGTATTTGTTTCTTATATTATGTTCACTTAGAAGATGCTCCTCAAGATACAGGCTGACCTACTTTTGGGGATCAATAATTAATTTAATTATATTGCTAAGTTCATAATATATTTTTTTATTTATTTTAAGACGGCGTAACATCAGTAATTCTAGACAATCAAAGTCATTGCAGTAATTACTTAAGCGGTCTTATACATCGATGTAACATATACTAATGTGACACGTCTTGGTACAGTTAGTTCAAATGACAGGGTGTTAAATGCTTCCATCATTATGAGGCACTATTAAACTTCACGTGACGGATACGACACGAATTTAAAACCGTTATTACAGTAGCAAACGTTTAATCGCACACGCGTATATGAGGTCGAAATAACGGTTTCCGTTTTGTTATAATAAATAAGATGTTTAATGTCGAAGACATACTTTTAATAAATATCGGCTCGCATTGAATTAAAACCGCAAATTTTTGTTATCTCGATATATACGAGTAAATGACCTCATTTCAGCTCAAGATTTTTAATTTCGAAATTAAAAAGAACAACTGATTTTTAATTTAAATTACTAATTACCTCAATATTTATCAAATAATTTAGTATTCGTTTTCTAAATTTGTGAAATTTT
The DNA here is from genome assembly GCA_018245475.1 of Pharmacophagus antenor. Classification (NCBI taxonomy): domain Eukaryota; kingdom Metazoa; phylum Arthropoda; class Insecta; order Lepidoptera; family Papilionidae; genus Pharmacophagus; species Pharmacophagus antenor. The sequence continues at coordinate 17,716 of DWQX01003303.1, forward strand.
ATTCGTAAAAATCTATTAGAAATTAGTTCTCTCTCTCTTCAATTTGGCTAGAAAGATCTGAAATTATGTTTCTATAGCTCTCTAGCCAAAATGTTGTGCTTCTATTCTTAAGTGATAATTTACATACCGGTTATAAATGAAATGCTTATTATAATAATATATAATCTAATTAAAAAAGTATTTATCAAATTTCATTATTAACAATTTACATATAATGGAAATGTAGCCAATTTCATATTTTTTGTTTAATTCATTAAATACCTACATTTGGTTAACTCTTAGTCATTCTTTTATTTATTTTATTAAATTACGTATTATTATTTTTAGAAAGAGATAGATGAAATAAAACTTTAGATGGACTATTTATTATTCAATCTAAGTCTATAATATTTTATTACGTTGTAACTACTGTATGCCAACAAATTTACTACAAAGTTTTAAGGTTTTTAGTTAGGAAATAATCTTTTGGTCACTTTAAACTTCACCATTAGAATAGTGATCAAGTTAACAAATGTTCTATTAAGTACGATTTTTACTAATTATTAGTGAAAGT
>DWQX01003304.1:0-18268 GCA_018245475.1 Pharmacophagus antenor
TATATATATATATATAATATTAGTTCTACTAAGTATATATTCACAACAGGTAGATGGGCTAAATAAAACCATTTACTATTCGAAAACCTTTGAAGCCAGTTCGATTAGTATGGTTGTAGTATCCCTTCAAATATTTTTATTAGAATCCTTCGCTTAGAAATTAGTTAAGATTGAGAATACTATATCGAAAACATAATCTATATAATAGCATGGTATAACTTTATTTGTAAATACGCAGTTTACAAACAGATGCTATCCTTGGAAATGTTTATTGAGATAAATTATTGCATATTTCTAGATTAGCCCTATAACGATAGTACATAATTTCAACAATATCAAATAACCCTAATTATTTTAAACGAAATTCGGCGAATTGTAATGACACTTCATATGTTAATCAATTTTAATTTTATCGAAGTTTGCTCGTTCGAATATAGAATTATATTTAAAAAGTTTAATGTATGTACATTTACAAATAAATGTATGTAATCAATAAAATATTTGAAAAAAAAATTAACGAGCTGTTGTTGGTATATTTAGAAAAATATTAAAAAAAACCAGATCATCTGATGGTGGCCATGTACAAATGAAAAGGTGAAGTGACATTACAGTTCGCATATTTAGAAAAAAAAGCAACACAAATTATAGAGACATAATTGTTTAATAGTGAAATACAGAGCCATCTATGTAGACATTAAGAATTTGTTTACATTGGCGCTCTATAAGGAACAGGTTATTGACCCTTCCCTCTTTCCGGTACAAATTCGAATTACATTATATTTGGTGACCTAAATAGCTTTTAAAACAAAATATATCCAGACGCGGTAATGTTTATTTAATAATTGTTTCATTGTAAAATATCTTTGACATTACCTCTCTAGACACTAAAATAGAAAATTATAATGGCACAAGATTGCTCTTTTATTCTTTAGGGTACCACATAAAATTTATCGTATAATTGTAAGTTCCAGAGTACGTTATCTTATCGGATTCAGAAATCATATTCGCTTCGCATGTGTCTCTTAGAATATTCTTGACAAACCCTTTTCAACATTAAACTTTTTAAATACAAATTTTTCACATTTTTTTAATCATGAGAAATGGAAAGAACCAATTGAAATGTAAGATTTAATGAAAAAGTATAATTAAATTTCACTTAATTTCATATTCTCTGCTATAAAATCTTATATAATCGTAACCCGTTACTAATTGTAAAATCTGGTAGTGATAAAACTTCTTTTCGAATAGAACGGTTTGTCAAGATCCGTTTCTTCCAATTACGTTACTTAACCTATATCAATAGTTTCCTACATTGCACAATGAGTTAAATAGATTCTCGATGGGATAGCATATCGCCAAAAGTTCTCATTTGATCCCTAAAACTATGCAACTAATAATGTATGTGTTTTGATTATTCATATTTTAGTCACTGAGTTATTTGTTCAGTTTTTATAAATGTAATTACACAAACGTTGCCAACTTCTTAGTTTATTTGCATATGTTTGTTGAATTTTGTAATTAATAACAATTTATTTAGACGCCTACATTCGAATTACTTCATGTTAAATTTAAAGTGGTGTTATTTAGTGAATTGCTTAAAAGTACAAAGAAACAATTTGTTACTTTTGCAAATTTTATGAAGTAAAACAATTACATATTAAAATAACACTGACCTAGATAATCTTTACGAAATAGTTGCTGTAAATCCTAAACATAATCCTCGATTGTTTCACCTAACAAGTAACCAAGTTGTATTGCTTTAAAACAAATTTTTGTCTTTCGTTCGTAAGTTTAGGAGTGAAAATTGTTAATTATTATAGATATAAAATATATCCTCTTATTTACTTTTAGTATATTTACTTTGTCTCGTATTTTTAATTACTATTAGTGTATTAAAGTCCCCGATTAACGGTCGCGCTAATGATGGTATAATAATAATGTCTGGATTTCGGGTGTAGGCTACCTGCGTCTTTTTTCCAATTATATTAGAATCTTAGGGTTTTCTTTAATAATATCGGTATGAATGGGATGTATGGATGTGATCACAATTTAAATCATCGTCGCATTTTTTCATTGTAATACTTATCGCCTATTTGTAGTCTCGTGCTGTGCGAGTATTTTTTTATAGTATCGTGTACATTCTGGTCATAGGCGCGGAGCGATGCGCCGCGTGTATAGTTAACCTCGAATTAATATAAAATCTTCCATTTTATATGTCTATTAATTTGCATACAGTGTTGTCTACCTACGTCTCTTCGACATGAAATGTTAAGCGGTAGGACTAACATCTTCTTATAAAGTTCTGTCATTCGCTAATGACGCATTCATTGCATTAAACGTCACTTTATAATATGTCATTCAATATGAACACATTTGCGAACATTGAAAAACCAATGCCTAAATATCCAAGTGACTTGTGATATGATTGTCCGCATTTTCTAAATGACATTTTATGTGATAGGAACCAGTGAGTCAGCACATTGAACAGAACATTATGAGTAGATTCGTGCAGCATGGCAGTGTGCGTTATGCTAAAGAAGTTATTGCTGGTGTTGGCAGGCAAAGCCCGCGCAGTTATTGTCAGTGTGACATTCAACTACCAAATGACACCCGGCGTCCCTATTTGAAGCTCAAAATTTTCAAAAAAAAAAATAATAAACGCATTGGCTGATTATAGTATACGGCTGTTGTTGGTTAGTGAAAGATGCAAATCAAAATGTGTTAATTATATTTTGATACTCGATGTTTTCTACACTTATTGTAGTAAGTACGTATTATTAACCTTTTGTATTAAACCACGTGTAGTTTAGGGCTTAACTTAGCGCTCGGTCGCATTTATTAGTAACCGATTGAATTGGATTTTGATGCCGACGCTTCCAAATCTCAGTTTTACCATCGACAGCTGAAATTGTACTTACAAATTCTCATGATGTGATTAAAATGGGAAAATTGATTGTATAATCCAGTACGAAACTGAATTGGGCCCCGAGCTGTATGGATTTGAACCACGCAATATAAGTGATTTCATTGGAAAAAAAAAATGAAAGTATCGTAAGTCTTAAATGAAATTACAGAGAGAGTTTCGTACGTACGGTTTGTATTGGTGATAATCTTACGAATTGGTTAATGATAATAAATAAGTTATTGCGTGGCAATTAGACTAACGTTACTACGTAATGCGCGGGGTGCATCAGGGTATGAGTGTCATAATTTGTAATAACGTTTATGGGATGAAGGAATACATTTTGTACTTTCGTAATGGTAACAAGTGAATTAGTAATAACTTTTTTCTACTAATATATATTATATGTATTAATTCGTAATTTAACATCAAGTAATGTAACGTTTTTTACTGGAATCGTAGTTGTAGTATTTTTATAAGACAGTACCTACGTGTATCACAGCGATAATAGATACGTGTGTAAAACCGCTTGTGTGTTGAATTTCATGAAGTAATCATTGCATAAACGATTGAAATTGCCTTGCAAAGTAATGGGAGAATTTATGATCAGCATAATTCCTTCTTGATATTTGACACACACAGTCGAGGTCAATGTATAACTAGGTTAGGAACTTTATTGCCTATTGTGAGTTGCTATTTCATAATGCTTTAGAAAAGTTACTTTTATCTTATTAAATATATATAATTTTTTACCTACTTAAAAATATTTTTGCTGAATTCACTGCATTAGACGCAGGCTACCTTTGGGGTAAGTTAAAAACGTCCCCCGGCTATAATTGTGTAATCCAGAAATTTGATCAATTTTCGGGGCTAAAATAAATTGAATGCATGATCAATTTCTATCCGAATTCCGTAAGCATACCCTACATTTATATTTTTGTTTTATACAGCAAAGTATGTTTGGATGAATGAATAACTTTTTAGTGTTATCGGATCCTCTTTTTTCTTATGTAGGTACATTACAATTATCTACACACATAATATTAGGTGTGGTCTTAATTAAGTGGTTTACTATGATTATGATCTCTTCTTGTTTACTTACAATTTTTCTGAAATATGGTTCGGAGTTTGAAGAAGGGAAGAAGTAAGGAACGGTGCGTAAATGCTCAGTACGGAAACGCCAATTGGATATTTTTAAGTAATGTTTAAGTGCTTGAATTAATTGTAAGAGTCGTTTAAAAAATTCACTATATTATACCATTGAAAAAAATATGATATTATTTTTAAATTCATCAATACGTTTCAACGTATATTTTTGTACATTTGCAGTCGATGCATGAGGAATTGGCACAAAAAAAATATAGTTGTTAAGGAGGATTAAAAATATACTGGTATATGAAAAAGTATTTAAAAGGAAGAGGTTCCACTTCATGAGGACATTAATATTGAAAAGCTAATAATGGATAACGATAGTGAGCGTTGAATTGTCTATTTTGTAATGTTGGTAAAGCGTGACTTCATATAAAGTTGTTTCGGAAAATTGTAATAAAACTGAGGAGGTAAAAAAACATGTTATATTTTATACGGATTCTGATATTGCGCCCGTCGCCCGAGCGACGGGCTTTGTGTTACTTTACGAATGTAGTTTGTAAGTTTACTCTAAAAGAGTTTTCGCAGGTAGTAGTTTTATTAGGCTTAGTGTTTTTTATACTGGCTTGATGTTGTGACATTTATTATTAATGTAATAATGGATAAAAGGCAGAATTAAATATGAAGCGGCCAACACTGATCAATAGCAGAATGTGTAGTGGGTACGCGACGGGGAGACATTAAGTTGTTTTCATTTACGGACAAGTGGCGGGCAGCATTTTTGCAAAACGTGATCATAACCAAAGTGTTGCTGTTCGCAGGCATATCATTTTGACGACTACGCTAGATACGTTTCCTTCGGTACAAAAATTTAGCGAAGTTTTTTAATTCTATTCGATTGATATTATATTGTTAGACAATTCTGTATTGTCAGTTTTGTAGTGGAAGCCGCACACAAAGCGACGCAATCGCCCGCCGAGATCCGCTCCACGCCGCGAGCCGTTTCTAGTCGACCCCATCGGCTCACGATAATATCGTTCGTCGCGTCGATTCGATACGTCGATAACTCGTTCCATTACAACCCTGGCGATAAACCTGAATTACTTCAGTTATTTAGCAGAATTATATTATCGTCTAGTATTTCCGATTATGTTACGTTTTTATATTGCTTATATTATATATTATGAATACGATGTTTATTAAGTATTTTAATATTCATTTGATGAGGACCTAGTCGATTCTCTATAATATCACATCTCCCAAAGTACAAATTCCTTGTTGTTTAGTCCAATTTTGTTTTGAATGTTATTGACTGGAAAATTATTTTAGAGAGCAGTCGCCTCTTCGTTGTTGCCGCGTGACACAACCGCTGTGCACGCGGCGACTGTTTTATGGAAATTTTCTACTTCCTATTATATTAAATCATTCGTAATTCTAATTTGCTCCAAAAACAACCATTGTGGCATATTATTAAAATTTTGGAACAAATGAGAAAAATCTAATTTTACAACTTATTGATATCGAAATAGATAAAATGTATAAGGGGCGTCCTTTTGAATCCTTGTAAACCATTCAACGTGTGAGTTTAATGTTGATATACAAACAAGGGCGTAATTATTTCAGACGGCCAAATAACAAACAGTTTGATCCAAAATCGTGAACCACATACCTTGCACGGCATGCTGGTGCGTCACTCTTTATGTTTAGCAGCTTTTAACATAAGTATCAAATAAGAATATTTTTGTATTAATTTACCTTTATTTAGTTTATGCACAATTAATAACCATTAATTAGTTATCTTTCACTAATTCCTACTGCATTGAACTTACATTATTTATTCTTAAGTTTTTTGTTTGATTTGTATGAACTTGTGCGCAGCGAAAGATTTCTATCATGTTTTAATTACCATATTAGTTATGTACGAATACGCCTACTACACATTATCTAAATCGAAAGCTAATTAGCGTTGAAATATATTTCAAATGACACCTATACCTACGATAAATACAATGAAACCTTTATAAAGATAAATAAAGACTTGAAAAAAATAATCTAACGGTTTTTTATTTTACCCTCACATCCCTGCTTTGAACTATTTGTAAACTAAAATATTTATGCTTGATTGATTTAAAAATAAAGCAAGAGGCGATAAATTGCCATTATGCTGGTAACTAATAAATTATCGAAGCTTAGAACAAGTTCAGCGTGTTTAACGATTATATCCGTGATTAGAAAATACTACGACCTATGCAAAAAAAAATTAAACAGTTTTGAAACTTAACTGGTTTAGTTTTTATTGGAGTAATTGCACAAACATCTGATTGAGTTATTGAGGCGAAAATATAAAATGACTCAATTATTAAGACACATTTAACAGGTTAAACCTGGTTATGCCGTCGAGTTATACTCTTTCAAGACAGCACGTAACTAAAGCGAAAACAAATCAAAATTCCTTACACCTACTTAAACTTCACCGACTGGAGATTGATAAGGTTAACTATACGTTTTAAACAGATAAAAGAATATTTATGTTGGAAACATGATTATTTTTATATTTAGTGATAAATTATTTAAAATCATTTATAGGTTATTTATCATAATATATCGATCAAAACAAAGACAGAAACTGATGTAAAAAAAAATCTGTAAACTTATTAGACAAAATCATTGTTCGCAAGAATCGGTGTTCAGAAAAATATACAACAACGACAAAAACACACCATTCTAAAAATGCAATTTCAAAACGGGTTCACACTATATGTTGCATAAAACACGATATTCACCAGTCGGAGCGGTAAAATAGCAAAAACTGTTATATTTATATTAGTCCATTTGCGCGTTTGAATTGTAATGAGTTGTGGGAGTGTCCTGGGACACTTCTAATGAGCCGGAGCAAATAACTTACCATCATATCGCTGTTACGGAACACAAAGCTTTCATTAATCATGTTTGACCGACAGGTCAGTATTATTTGAAATTGCACTCGCGTTGATGACGTATGATTAGTTGTTTCGTAATTATCTGTAAGCTATATATTTTTTTAATTGAACTATAACACCATATGTACAGTTGAAAAATTAATTTTAATCCATTTCCCTACCTATAGAATAGGATTTTTTTTAATTTTTGACTCCACCAACTTTGTGATATTCCCTTTTTTTAAAAAATTAAACTTTCAAAATCATTACATTGAAAATAATGTGTAAACATACATGAAAAGGAATGGAAATAACGAATCATCTTTTGTTTACTTTTTTTTTGTGGTCGAGTAACAAATCATTGAAATATACTAGGATAAATTTAAACATTACCATCAAGTTATGTCATCCAAAACCATCAAATGCTATTTCACTGATATTATACTTTGTAATCTAATGGTAAGTTCTCGCCGGAGTCTACATACTTAAATTAAATGTTTTAAGGTAAAAGTAATGTACACGTAATATAAATATAATAAATTTCTATCAACAAATGTGTTAGCACCTTCAACAGCTATACGAATTAAATCTTCCGTTAAGCCCGTATCCGTTGACTGTAACTATATTACATGCAAAGTACAAACCTTCCGTTATCTCTAAATTAGTAGCGACGGGATTAGCAGCCAGTTAGAAATTCGTATTGCATGCGAGCACTCGACGAAACTTCGGCCGCCGTTAATCCTTTATAAGGGCTTGCGAGATGGAGCTTGTATTTCGAAGGCGCCATTATTTACTCTGCCAAAAGGTTGCGATATTTATTAACCATCAGAGCATAAGCCCGCCTGTTTAATACTGGCATTAAGGAGATGTAGTGCTTCCGATAATGCACGGAGTTTCGGAGCGCGGTACATTATACAAAGTCGGGACGATACGTTTTATGCGATATTGTTTAACGATCGCACATTAACATTATCGGATTAGGTAGGTTTTAATAAGTTGGGACGATCTCTATTAGTAATTTTTCATGCATACTTTTGGATAGTGAGACGGTTCTTCAGGAACCCAGTTAACCTCAATGTCGCTTTTCCATAACAATATTGCTGTGTTCTGACAGTCATATATATTATATCATACACTATGTCATATCATATACTACAGAGCCTGGGTAATCTGGACGAGCACGCTTCACCGACTACGGCCTCATTTTTACTTAACATCATACGACAATAGAGGACATGTGTCCGCCTGTTGCCAATAAAAAAAACTTGAATATTATTTATCATGTTTATGACAAAATACTGCTTGTTAATTGTTAATAGTACATCATGATTTAGTTTTAATAAACGCGATTTTATAAATAATAGAGAAGGGGCAAAGATTAATTTAAGTGATATGCGGCTCCAAAATATTGACGAGATATTCAGGATGTTTACACAGCACCACATTATCCTTATCACTCTGAGTCGTTAGTTAATACAGTTGTTATTCTTTTATTAATTAATTACAGCGCCTCAAATAGTAACTTTTACAAATTACTGCTTGACATCAGAGATAGGCGCTACTTATATTCGTACCATTTTTTATTCCTTTTTAAAATTTTTATTGATTAAACCTGTTTTATAACTAAGATATGAAATGCAATGACCTGTATGTGCTCCGATATGAATAGATTTGAAGCTATTTAAGTTATTGTAGGACAAAAGATGTTTCATACTACGATGTTATTGGGTACAAACGCATCGAAAAAACAATCTCTGTGGAGAACAACAACTCTATATGTATGATAGATGACCAAATTAATATTCTTTTCTCAGCACTTCGTGCGTAAAACGACTTCGTTCAATTACGAGAATGCATTGTTTTAAAAATTGACACAGCTTGTTCTACGTTAAGTATGATATATGATATGAGTCTACATTTGTTTAACTGATAAATGATAACCCCTTTATTCTTAGGAACAATACTGACCTATGATAATGCTTACATTTTATCGAAGTCCATATGTATACAGAACAGTTAATGTAACAATGTAGTTGTTTGCGAGTGATAATGGTTTTAAATTTCCTGTTATAAAAGTTAAGTAACTGTGACTAATTTATAACTGTAATAAAACCACAAAGAAATTTAATATATTAATGTTTAATGTGAAATTTAAAATAAATACGGATTGACACAGCAACCATTGAACAAAACCTTCAAAAAAAGAGCGTACTCCTTCCTTAAAGGTCGGCAAAGCAGTTGCGACTCCCTGAGTGTTGCGGCTGTCTATGGGCGATAATGATCATTTTCCATCAGGTGAACCGCTCGCTCGTTTGCCTACTCTTCCTACAAAAAAAGCAGATATATCAGAAAAGAACCCAATTTTTTTTTTACTAGAAATGGCCTTACACTTTACTATTTCACATAATGTTAAGTTACAACGTAATAGTTAAAGCATACTTGCCTAAAATTCTCTTCTGTATATCTATTGTAAGACATGGAAAATATTAATGCTTTTTCATAGGTAGGTTAATATTGGGTGTGGTAACCAGGCAGATTCAAAAAAACCTCATCAGCATCCAAAGTTAACTACACATATAATTACGGATTCGAATCAGGAACCTCCATAAGCGTTATAAATTTTTATTAACAAAGTTTTCGCATAGAAGTTCCCCTACTTTAGTTATATCTTTAAACAAACTTTAGCTAGAATATATTCATAATAATTATATTATACATTCAAAGTATATAAAAATAACGAAAAGTAGTACGAACCCTATGATACTATTAGTTCTTTAATTCATATTATTATTAAAAAAGCATCTATTTATTATAAATTAATGTAAGGTTTTGTTATAACTCGTTATTAAAGATGAAGTTAAATAACTTTTCCTGCTTTACAGATATAAATTTATATGAAAGATATTTTTAAAAAGTCATGCATTTTTGTTTATTACGTATGAAAAATGGTAAATGCGAAATTTACATTCACGAATAGCGCACATATTTCACGTCTCTGATATCGGACGCATAGAAAGCCTTTCTCAAATACATTCTATAAATAGTACGGACGAGTTTATAGAAATTTGAGGACCATAAAGTGGACGACGTCTGGCCAGTGGGCAGGGGGCTTCGGGGTGTTTTATCTAAACTTACAGGATACATAAAACAGTTTTATTACGTACAGCGGGGTGCGTGTAAGTAATACGTTTTTATGCACTGTCCACTCACCCCCTCCAACCCCAACCTCCCCGCAGACTGTTTACTAACTTGATTGGATTCGTGCCGCTTTTTATTTATCTAATGTATTTATATTTTAGTGTCACTACATTGAATGCTGGTATAGTTTGGACGTCTTAATTGATTTTTATGTTTGTTGATTTTAAAGACTCGGACTTTGTTGATTTTCGCTGTTGGAATTGGAATTGATGCACCAACATTTATGAAATTATTAGTATAATAGTTATCAGCGAGCAGTCTTAGACTCTTGAAAGGTGGTGCTATGGTTTAATAATATTCCAACTTCTTTTTGTTTCTATTATCATCTCTCTTTCTCCTGTAGGAAAGCATCGTTGATGAGAACTCATTGAAACAACAGTTATCTGTATATTCTAAATCTATTATAAATAAAAGTAAACACCATTAACATAAAATAAATATGTAAACTATGCGTACCTCATTAGACCCTTATACAAATTAAGTATACGGACGATAGTATATAATGGCTTATACGAAAATACGTACCATTACACATTGTATCAGCCATTAAACAACTTTTATGCAGAGCATCAAAAATAAATTCGGGCCACACTATCAACCGGGCCGTGTTTATGGTGCGTAACAAGCAATAAAGTGGAGTCCCATCGTTTTGCGATCGCCTAACACGGCCCACTGTTCGCGATAATCCCCCGAAGACTTTATTTTGTCTATAAAACTTTTTACATCCCCCACGCATCTGTAGCCGCGATCTCCCACTAGGTGGCGCTGCCTAGTCAGCACTGGTTAACGAGTCGTGAATAAATCCAAGAGTAATAGCAAATATAAGTGGTATAAAGAAATTTTATTACCTATTGTTTGCATAATAATATCGCTACATAATTATAAATTTCCATTAATTGAGTAGGTGTATGAAATATTAAATAGAATTTTACGTTTTACAATTTAACAATTTTACGCAGTATCAATAAGTTTGAAAATTTACAATTTGAACAGAAGTTTTAGTTTATTATTTCTAATTATTTCCACTTGTCCGAATCTATAAATTTTAAAAGTTTTATACCCCCAGAATATTTATCTCAAATTCAATACGTATTTTTATTTAAAGTAAAGAATGTTAGTCGCTTTTGTCTATGGACATTTTGATGGACCACTAGTAAGAAGGCCATCATCAACTTTATTCTTTTAACCTGTTTTTGATACTACAAGATGTATTATCCGATTGGATTTTAAAAATTACCAAATACTAAATTTTATTTGTAAAGTTACAGACAAGTCATGTTAGTAAAAGAGTTATAAAACATTCAAAAAGAAGGCTTTCTTTGATAATAGCTATTGCCTGTAATGAAAAAAATAATCATTGTTCTTTTGCTCCCGTATCTCGATTTATTTTTTTCAATGCAACAAAGGGTGGACCTGGAATGGGGGTCCATCAGGCCCCCGCCGTGCCGACGAAATTAGCAAGGCTCAGGGCAAATTAAAAAAGAAATCAGTCGCTTGCTAAATCCAAAAGTTTTAATTGCGTTTATTTAGTCATCAAGGAAATTCTAAATAATTAATTGAGGAAGATTGGATTATTCGATGAATGCAAAGGCCCTTTTTATGAATTTAGCTACATTGCTATAGTAACATGTTAAGTTACATTTTTGAAGAGCGAATCTAAGCTAAAGTGTGTCAGATAAATTAAAAAAAAATGAAGTTAACGATTATTTAAAAAGAAGACAAAACATTTAAATTAATTTGTATTTTAATTGAAATTATTTGTAGTTTTTTACAACATTTAAATTTTTTTTGTAATTTTTTATATATTGCTAGTTTTTAATGTAATGTAATGTGCGAATTATAAGAAAGGATTTCATTATTTATAATTACAGCATTCGTGTGCCGCGTTTGTAATCTAAGATTTGATTGATGATTATAATGATGATATTCGTAAAGAATATATTGAATACGGTAGCTAATTTGTTTTTATATAAGATTTATAATTGCTCAAAAAGTCGAATTAAGCACGTATTTACTCTAATGGATTCACAGCTTAGTTTATTCTATACAACTAAGAAAAAAATAGAGATGATACCCTGGTTCTCACGTGAAACATTATTGGAACAGAAATACTATTATGATGGCAGGGTTACAACATTCGGATATAGGATCTAACTATACTGATTTAAAAATACTTCCGGAATCTTCGGAATTGCACTGAAGACCGTGTCATAAGTTTGAGGAATTACGGAGACGACACAACAAAAATTACGATGTTGCTATTAAAAACTAAACACTGCATAATTGCTACCATATATTTAAAGATGTAATCATTCGAAACCAAAGATACGACGAGTTGGAACATTTAAAAGAGCACGTGGGAAACAACAAAAGAAGTTATCTACTGTTTTACGTACACACGACAAAAGAGCTACTCAGCATGGGCTGTGAAACTTAAGAGATGAGTGGGGCTTGCTTAAGGCAAGGGCTCTTAATTGCACTCTTTGCACCTCTCCGTTTTTGTTCCACGCTGAAATTCCCGCCTTGACGCCTAACCGACGCCTGCAGGCGGTTCTGCATTTAAATGTTTACGACATACGTTCGCTGCTCTAGCATACGTTAGATGATGTTTGCATACCGGCCACTAATGAAGAAATGTTGTAGCTTGTCAGCATATTAGTATTAACACTTATCCAGTAAATCAATTAAACTACACATATGGTCACTACAAATTTTATATTCTTTACCGACAAGGACGAAGTTATCAAGTCGACGCATATAGTAATTCTTCCTTTTCTTATGTACCATTAACACAATTCTTCACAGGGTGCTCCAAGTGCGATAATTTTTATTTGTTAGTAGGAGTATGCCAAAAATACTAACCCTGGGTTTGGGAAAATAGGAAATAAATTGGTTTTGCACTGCAATATGTAAACTGTTTTTCTATGATACGAATGGATGGATAGAACATTCAATTTAAATTAAGGCTGTCTAAACAAAGACTAAGCGATGCCGGGGCATGTTTTTAAAATGAGATACTATATGTGGTAGCGATTTATAATACATTTGTACAAAATAGATTGATAAACAAGCAAATTTTACTAAATGCAACTAACGGTGTGTTTTTAAACATTACACCCTCAACCTGATTAGAGGATTAGCATTGTAATGGTGTATCGTTAAGGCGATTAAAATAATATAAGAAATAATTATTTGTATTGTACAGAGAACTGTTTTTATTTCCGTCGCACTCGCTGTGGCGTTTATCAGTTTTCGATGGAAATAGAACGTTATCAACACGCTTTTACGCCCCGTAAGTAATAGCAAAAGCATAAAAGCGACAATGTTATATTTTACAGCACTTTTACTCCAACCACTTGACCAACGAGCGGAGCGTATAAATAGGTTATTTTAATTCTTTATACGTCACCGTCGCTGTAAAGGGCAGTAAAAGTGAGAAGATAATAAAATAGGATACGATTCGAAGCTCATATTCGTCTACCAGTAGCGATTGTTCAAATTCAGTGGACGCGGTAATAATAATTCATTTTTACGAGCGACGCGTCTGCTCGATGCGTCTGCGACTCCGCCTTGGAAATCGCTGTAATGGTAGCATTATCGTCCGCCATCTTTTTCACTAATAGTGTATGCATTTGACTTTAATACTATGACATTGTATAAAAATTAATCAGTAAGTACGTTTTAGGGTGTTCAATTTACGTTATAACGAGTTTTACAATTGTTTTTTTATTAATTAATAATTCCTATGCTACTTAAACGAGAAGTAGAGAGGGCAGATTTAATACCTACGGGGCATTACCTGCCAACTTTATTTATATTGATACATAAAAGTGCTAAAAAAAAATAGAAAATCTACCAATATATAAAAGCATGAACATATATATGTATTAAAATTTACATAGAAATTAATTATATATGTATAATGTATACTGACCTTTATATAAATAAAATTAGATTGGGTTTGACTTTAAATAAAGAAAGGTAGAATTATCCTTTAGAAAATAAGTTTATAATGTGTAAGTTTTAAGACATCTGGTAAAGCATTCGAGACGAATATACACTGAAATGTTAAAGAACAGGTAAAGAATGTGATAAATTGTTGTAGAATAATCAGTATGAGATTACCAGATCGAAATTCGTGTTCAACAATAATAATAGTTAAACGCGATTAGAACGCTGTCGTATTTGTTCAAGCCAAACACAATATCAACACGTTCCGTAATGTTATTTGCTTAGTGTTATAATTTTAACGTCTAATGCCGAAATTGGAGATTCTGTCATAAATAATATAATAAATAATTATCGATTCTTACATTAGTTTAAACAGATATTGCTCGTTTTGATCGCAAAGTATTATTTTGATAATAATCGATACTTGCATATAACGAACATGAGAAATAAAAACACATCTTGTTAAAACCCGTTTTTGTGGTGCTTCACAAATATAACTTTTACACTCGCGCTGATAAACATTAAAAAATTTATTATGATCAAGCCGCTGATAGTCACTTTACCAGCAGTCAATATTCGACAACTTTCACAAGGTACTACAACTATGGGTATAATCTTGGAAGAGCCATAACCCCTCCCTATGTAATAGTAAAGAAATTATAAATCGACATTCCGTTTGGAGACGTTAAAATCGCTCGTAACATAAACCTTTTTCAATTTTCACCTGCAGTTAAACCCGCGCGTAAAGTGAATTTAACTTCGTCTAAGTAAATATTTTGAGAAGGTTGACGACGCCTGCGGGCGCAAATGTAGCAACTTGATAAGGGTGCGCTCGCTGTAAAATGCATGTAAACACCTCTTTTACTCGCTGCTTGGGGAACGAGCGTTGTCGACTACTCTGCTGAAATTTAGACATGGATAGTATTGCTCCTGCGATATGAAACGGTTGGCCGCTAATGAAAAATTGTATTACGTCCTAATAAAAAATTTACCCGACATGAATACTTGAAATAACCTATATCATACATATGTATGGTTCATTAGGAACAGTTTGTGTATATATGAAATGTTTCTGTATGATTGATATGATTAAGTTAATAAAATAAGTCTTCTTGCTTTTATAAAGATAATTAATATTAATCTTTTATTTTATATATATAAGTTGCATTTCATGTTTAGGATATTTTTAGATGATCTTCAAATAGTCTTACGTGATCTCAGCCTATAATTAAAATAGATTATTGATTTTTTTTCAGTAATCCTTATTTAATATTTTTCCTACGTGCTACAGCTAATGGTAATTTAAAGAATTAGTCTTTTAATAGACACGGTTTAATTGTAAATTCACGAGATTAAAATTGGAAAGACTCCATACACATTTGTATATAAAATTGAAAAGAAAACAGATATACGAAGTTTCTATTTAGAAAATAGATTTTACTAAAAGTGAAACATTTATTAGACATGTAATAAAACAGTTCAAACAAAAACTAGTTCCAACTTTCAGATGTCCTAATAGGAGACGTAAAAAGCACTCGAGACAAAAACTTCACGACTCCGCTTCGTAGGTACCGCGCAGAATCCAATCCTGTAAGAGGCTGTTATACTTCGTTTTGAATCAACTTATTTTCAGTGTGATGGGGCAGCAATCATTCTAATGGCTCCGTCGGATCAAGTTGCAGACCGAATTAGTCCTTTTCAAACAAGCTCCATCATTGAATTGAAAGCGTCCAGACTGATGCTACTGCGGGGTGGTACCACCTACCGACACGTTTGCGCTGAAAGGATCGGCTAGAAATATTATGCAACGTTTTCAAGCATCAGCAAAATTATAGTTTTGCGTACGTACTTTAAATAAGTTGTGTTTGCCTTGATTAAATTTATAAGTTTCTTAATTATCAGAATACGCTTATTTAAACCTTTAAATTTTCTATTAACGGTTGTCTTGAAATATAATTAAAATTATTGGAACTAATCAACGTTAACATAACTATGTGTTGGCTTCCGAGGCGCATTGGTATACCCGCCTACCTTGTAACACGAAATCCCTGGTTCCATTCCCGGGCCACAAGAGTAGTGAAGCTTTGGTGTTGAAACAATTTTTAAAACCCGCCTGGCTAGCTTTCACGCTCAATATCAATCTGCCGCCATAACAGCAATGCTGTGTTCTGGCAGCCATACATGTTCTGGGCGAACACGCTTCCTCATCTTACGCCTTATTGTCACTTAACATGAAGTGAAATCGGGGTCTAGTGTTAGTCTATAACCGATAAATAAAAGCGTTTTCAATTTGTTCGAGACTTTATCAGGTTCGATTCTCATTAAAAATAACACGTTTATATTATGGCATGTTAATCGTAATGTTTATTTATGTTAATTTTATTTAACATAGTAATAGTATTTATTTTAACGTAGAATGTGTGCGAGCCGAGATTTAATCGCATTAGACCATATTAACGTTTAGATGTCACATTAACTAAATTCATTTGTCTACTGAATTTATAGCCGAGATGAATGCTGTTACATTGTCTAGGGAACAATTTCTAGAATAACAACAGATTTGATTTGTATTAAACAAATAACTGTGTTCTTTGTAGACAATATCTATTACGACTAGTAATAGTCTGTTTAAATAGAAACGTATTTCTATTATAAATGTTCTATATCTTTAGCTTTTTATTAATGTAAAATAATAAATGTATGTTATATTTTATATAAACGAAAAATTGTCTTCAAACTTTAAATAAAAATGTTTATTAGGAAAGAAAAATGTTTTTATCCGGCGTTTAAAGTGTTTAAGTAATTAAATGATTGGAAGTTTTACAAAGAAAAACAAGAAGGGCTCATTGGTAACAAATGATCTTACTATTATTACAAGTATATTCTAATAGACTAATGCGTGATGTTTTGTGTTTGTTGTATTGAGCGAATGTAACACATAGCATTCGCTCATTACAGAAAATGAAGTAGAAATAAATAAGTACTTAATTAATAATTAGATGAAATATAGAAATAAATACAACTGCAGAAATCATGCACCCACGTATTTAAAAAAGCATCGTCAGAGTACAAAAGGGGAGCTATATGCATGTATGCAATAGACTTTGTTAGAGATCCGAAGCGGAAAAATTACACACGGTCGGAGCCTGCGGTGATAGCATCAGAGCGCATTGGAAGGAAGAGTGCTGTATAGAAATGTAAGAATTATACGCGAGTCGAAGTAAAGTCTGCTTTTATTGTCGTTTGTAGCGGCAAGACTAACGCAGGTTACAACTTGAGGGTATTTGTAATGCCTCCTTCAAAAAGAGAAAACAGTTTTGTTAAATTAATTTATAAGAAATATAGTCATTTCTTTTCTATACTCCGGCTTTGGGGTACTAGAATTCTATTAATAATACTTCAAATCTGTGATATGAACTATCCCTATATGGTGTGTATGTATTATAAAATCTAGATTACGACTCCTAACGAATGACTAATCGACACTGTTAGCAATATTAATGAAATCTTAACTGTGAATAGATGAGGAAGTGTGGAAATATAAAACATTTATACATAAATATGAAATAATAAAATATTAAATCCAAGCGTAAAGTAGAAATATACTTAAGTAAATGAAAACAGGAAGTAATTACAAAAAAATTTGCATATAACTTAACGTGAAATTTACAGCAAAAGTTTTAGATTAAATGCTGCGACGGGTACATAGGGTGCATATAAATGAAATTGTTCAATCCGCACACGCACGCCCGGCTCACCGCGTCAGTGGGAATTTCTGTTAGGCTTCTCGTTCGAGTTGAAAAGTTCTCGAGAATTAAAAATATTCTCGAAAATCTCTCGCACGGTACACATAAATAGATAATACACGAATATGTCATACACTCTTTATTATATCTAAAGACATTAAAATATTAAAGGATACCTGTTTCTTAAACTTTTGTTTATCGACAATGGGCTAACACGGAGATCCCGGGTTTGATTGTCGGACCACGTGAGTAATGGAGT
This sequence comes from Pharmacophagus antenor, assembly GCA_018245475.1. Taxonomy (NCBI): domain Eukaryota; kingdom Metazoa; phylum Arthropoda; class Insecta; order Lepidoptera; family Papilionidae; genus Pharmacophagus; species Pharmacophagus antenor. The sequence continues at coordinate 18,064 of DWQX01003304.1, forward strand.
TTAGATGGTGGTAGGATATTTTTGAACTCACCTCGTTAGTTATTATAATTGTCAATCTGCCGCCATAAAAGTTTTGCTGTGTTCCGACAGTCCTACATGTAATTGTCATTGTCACTTAAAATCAAGTGAAGCCGAGGTTAAATCTTAGCCCATAACCGACAAGTAAAGGCGTTCTCAATTGATTGGTGGTTACACAGACTTCAAC
>DWQX01003305.1:0-18267 GCA_018245475.1 Pharmacophagus antenor
TTCGTCTGGCCGCTCCCCGTCGAGCCTGTCCGGTATGGGAAGCCCTATCCGGCATAGCCTCACGGATCCCAGCGGCAAGCAAGCCCCTCCACCACGGCAAGGTGGCGACACGTCGGAGGGGCCTGATCACCAACTGTCCCATCTATGGGAAGGAGCGATATGAGTTGGAGACTCTAGTAGGAAAGAAAGTGGAGGAGAAGAGCATACCATCGCTGATAGGACAGTCGTATTAAGTTTATTAAATTATGTAAAAAAGTTATTAGTAACACCATAAAAATAAATAAAACAGAGTATAAGGATTAGATAATAAGAAAATCAAAAATAGTTATAAATTAAAAAACTGTGATATTTATTATGTGATAAATTTAGTATAATGTAGAAAATAAGATGCCAATGTGAAATAAATAAACGATATGTCTTCTCTTTATTTAAGCGAGAGATATGCTAGAAGGAAATGGAATGTGGTATGATAGAAAATGGATAAGGACAAAAGCGAGAAATAAGAATGGAAGGAGGAGCGAAAGCTAGATTTAACTATGAGGAATTAAATGACAATGGAAGTTACTAGGCCCTGTATATACATGACAGGGGGAACGAGTTCTAATAAAAAATATAAAGTAGCTATTTCAATATATTTATTAATTTATGATTTAGGATTGTATCTATATAAATTTTGCTACTTCTCTATTTTTATAGATGCATTAATTTTCGGAGGAGCATATAAAAAAAATTAGGAGCAGATTGTATTCGAAGATGCACCCTTGACAGTTATATATTTAAATCAAACGTCCCCGCCAATTCATTATGTATTCCGTCAGTGGGTCATGCACTCGCTAAATCGTATTTAATAGTGTAGACTGCGTGCTCATTACGTAGGTGATTAGAATGCCAATAGGACCGAGGGAGAATGACGAGCAATGCCTTTAACAACCTCCTTAGTGCAGCATATAAAGATTCACCTTGTAACATTGTGTGCAACGTAATATATCTGGTTCGATTCCGTCACAGTATTAGTAGAGTATGATTAGTATTTGGGCTATTTCGAATCAATCGAGCTAGCTTATGATGTAGAAATTTAATTATTAATTAATATTTAAATTATTATTTTTTTCAAAACAGTTTATTATTGAATATGAACAGAATTTTTGAATAAGACGAAGAAGTGGTCATCAATGATGAGTATCATTTATATTTTGTCCATCTATTCTATTTACTTCTTATCCTTGTACACGAGTGCCAGCATTCGAGCAATAATCGACTAATCTGATAAGATACAATACCTTAGTCACTCAATGACATGTTGATGAAAAAAATTAACCCTAATTGCGGCAATTGTGAATCGTAATGTACTTCGCGAAATAAACATAGCCTAGAATTAACATCGTCTTATTTTATAATTCTTTCTCTAATAAAAACATCTGCATTATATATGCCAAAAAAATTTTTTTTAATTCGATAGTACAAAATTTTATAAGAAATAATATCTAGGTTTTATCTATGCAACTAATTAACACGCCTGGATTTCATATGACCAAAGGTATGTATTATAGTTTTTGCCGTGTGTTATTATGAACACTTTAAATCTCTTAAATTTCATTTCAGAAAAAGTTTTGTTAATCAGTAAAAGCTATTGATGCGGGATACTTATAATAGTGCAATCTAAGCACGTGTTCATAAGATCTTAACTTTTACGGCTTACTCTACACTTCTTTTGTCGCGTCTAAGAACTTTTTATGTATATACCCATGATTACCATAATCCCCTTATCCAGTATTCCAAAAGCAAAGAGATCGATGACCTTGATACGTCACAAGTCCGTCAGTCAATATTTGCATGTTCAGACCTAATCTCGATTAATCCACGTATTAAGGAATTACCGCGAAAGCCTTTAAACAGGCATCAACGTCGTGACGATCTGAATGCTTTTTTTTAATACAGGATGGTAATAAGATTGGTGTATAGGAAAGTTAAACATTAACATAATATTATTGGTATACTAAGTTTTAAAAGTAATGTGCCATATCAATTATTAAAAAAAACCGTAGCCGGTTTATAAGTAAGGGAAAAGGTGTGGTTATAATAATACTTTTATTATTGAGCAGCAGATTTGTAGAAACATAATAAGTACAACCATAAAAATAAGACACACCGTACTGAGTTTCTTGTCTGTACTTAGCAGATATGAGAAATAGCCATCACCCATCTACTTCTTTGGGCATGGTAATTTGTTTAATTAATATGAAGTTTAATACCCCTTCAATAAGTTTACCATTTTTCTAGTGCATCCAATCAGAAAATAAAATTTTTTATTGAAATTTGTACCACCTGCCCTTTTTTTCTGTTAAGGGTGGATTTTGAAAAGGACTTATGTTAGTGAATATCTATATTTAAAAAAGCAAAAAACTTTCAAAATTATAGATACATCCTTGCCCCTGCAAAATATTTCCCTTTCCATAGCTGGATTAAGCTACGACCAAAGCATCTATATCTCTGCCGACAAACGGTAATGAATAAATATTATGTATCCGGTTTAAAAAACCTTTTGTTTTATAAGAACTGCAGTAACGAGACGACGAACGCGATTTGGCATTGTGTTAACTTTGTAACGTGCATCTTATTTTTATTGACAGAATTTATTGATAGTAAAAGTGATCCTACTAGTTTCATTGCTTGGTCGTATAACTACATCACTAATAGTTCCATTAACATAATTGGCGCGAAGTTCATTCTTTCACTGCTTTTATATTTTTTATCAAGTTTTTTTTTTTATTTTTAATGAGCAGAAACCAATTCACTTAAGATATCGTCAACGGACGCTTTGTAGTCAATGGTCCGTGACTTTGGAACGCGGACGTCTTGTAAGCCTTGAAATTTGTCGATGTATTTATAAGGGATGGTATCAGTCCTATAGAGAATAGTATTCTTCAAATTCCGTTTGTTTTCAAGAATGTTCAAGCTAATGATCTTAAGTATAATATCTATAGGGGCACCGCCTGTTATCAATTATTTTGAATGTCTCCGTGGCGTAGTAGTTTACCTGGTTCTGTTGCAGCACGGAGGTCGCAAGTCACAGGATGGGTTTTTTTTAATCCAGCTGGCTAGCTACCACCCTCAATGTCAATCTACCGCCATAACAACATTAATTTTTTTTTTAAAACTTTTTTTAAACTTTAATAATAAACTAAAGTCATTACGAAAAAAATTATTATGTATGGAAAGATACTTTGGAAATATGGAACAAATTGGGGTAAAGATTTTTGTTAGTTATTTATATTTATGAACACAACTGTTTATACAAATGGTAGTTAACGGTAGAATCAAGATGCACTTATGTCGAATCGAGTATATTATCGTAATAGAGGATTGAGAAAAGCGGTAAAACACTGCGTATAAGAAGCTGTTAGAAATGTTTTTTATTTTCTTTATGTTTATGATGCTTAAAGCCATTCGTGTCAGCCCCATCATATCCTAACAAAAACGAAAAACAAATTTTATCCAAGACAACTCGAAAATTTGCTAATTACTATTGCATCCTCGGATAGTGGTGACGACAAAATACAATAGCTCACACCAACCTGACCCATTAAAGAAATATTGAAAGTGTGACTATATCTGCTTTTGATTGCCTGTTCTTACCATCGATTCAAATAATGTGAACGTTATTTTACTTCGATGGAAGTTTCACCAAAATAAGGAAATTTAAGAGACTAGGGAGAGTTATGTAACAATGATAAATGTAAAATATACGTCATAAATTTTTGCTCGCTCAATGTCCAGGGATTTATAAAATGTAAATAATTTTTAAACGGTCTCTGTAAAACTGCACGTAAAAAGGTCGTGATCATAAAATTTTATGGTTTACGCCTGAAAAATGATGTTTTTAAGAAATTAATTAAACAAAACGCACCATTTATTAACATGATTCAGTACCTGTGTACTGTAGTCAATGTTTTGTTATTAAATATTTTAAAGGTGTTTGTATCTACTATTCAAGTGCTACGTATAATTGTTCCTCTGTCTTTCATCGTACAAATCAGATGACCGTGAACAATAAATATATTAATATTTAGAATATGTTTACACTTCGCATTTAAGTAACGTTTCTTCCTTTTAAAATGTCTATTTATTACGGAACTGTTTGTTTATTATGGGTAATTACCTTAACGGCTAGAACGATTTTGATGGGACTTTCACTGGAAAATAGCTGTTGATAAAAAAATGGACTCCTTTTTTTAAAAAAAAAACACAATTAGGGATCCGCGCATTACCATTGAAAATCCATAACATTGTTAAGAAAATATTTTGTTTACGTGTTTTAGCAATTTCGTGAAATTCCTTAATCTCTTTAATTTTTTTTTTAATTTTCTTCTATGGCCGTGAAAGCGGGCGGGTGTCAGTTCGTAAATATATAAAGATCCATGAGGACTATACACAAAACCCACAAACTATTAGCAAAACAAATTACAATAACCTTTGCACGTTAACTTGCCTACTTTTTTCAAATTCATACCATGTTGCAGATGTTAGTATAAATTCGCATGTTAACAATTGAAATTTAGATGTACTGAAACGTCATTGAATTGACTTATTGCCGAAAATACCTGACAAGAGAGCCAAAGTTGTAGGAAAAGCGAGTACGCGGAAATAAATGTCAAAATTTAAATATATATTACATTTTGACATGCTTATCGGCGTGTAGGGAAGCGGTTAGTGGACGCCCCTCGATGATTTTAAGAAGGTCGATAAATGAGGAAGGTTAGAGAGCAAATTTATTGACACGCCTTGAGAGGATGCCTGTCTATTGTTGAATCTAACATAATTTTCCTTTAGTGTCATCTTTATTTGGCATTAAGCTGTTCGTGAGATTGTTCTGTTTATTCTTAACAGAACACAGGATATTTTAGATTAATATTAAAGGAAAGGACATTAAAGGAAAAAGGTAAATAACAGAGTTCAACCCTAATGCGGTTATACAAGATTATAACAAGACTGTTTTCGTCTACATCGTCTTGTTTTTCGCTTAATTTAGTAAAAAATCAAATAAGTAGTAACATAGAATAGTAAAGGAAAAATATTAATGTCCAAGTAAACAATAGATTTTACGAATAAAAAAAAATATATGATAATGGGTGTTGTAAAAATCGCCATGTTAATATAAAAATGTAGGTAGATAATATTAATTTAACGTACATACATAAATATATGGTATTTAATATTTATGAATTTCATCATTCAAAAATATCCTGATTGCTATTTGGAAGAAGTGAATGATACACTTAAAATACACCAAATAAAATTAATGTTTTCGTACGATTGAAATATGAAGCTGATTAAGTTTGTATATAATGTAAAAAGTAGTATCCTGTACTAAATTGGTTCAATTAAAACAAAAATTTGATTTAGGCCGATCACATTTAGTCACATTTAATACAACAAAAAAATTATAATCTATTTTTGGTTTGAAAAGTCATATCTGTCAACTATTCCATCATACTCGAGGTTTTCCCTGCTCAATTGTTTTAAATACATAGTCATAACATGAGTTTGCAAAATATAACTTATCCAAATTCAGTTGTGCTATAAACCCATAGTATTAATCAAATTTTATGTGAACGTTTACAACGAATGTACAATTAAATAATGAGAATGATAACAGCTTGAGTCAATAGGTTATAAACGTTTATATTTCGGAAATACGCGGTAGTGTGTACGTGCCACGATTCTGTTACTTTCTGAAGTAGTTTTAAGCACTACTAAGGGAAATCGTCCAGAATTTTTTTTTTGGAATATTTTGTCATATAATGAAAACATAAATTCTGTGTTACTAGTAATGTTTACGAAGTTATGCGGTTAGGAAAGATGTTCACTTTAAATGTTATTAGTGATTCCTTAAAAACTCATGTGCGTCGTATTACAACGAAATGATTTATCTTTTAAAACACAACAATAACAGCAATTTTTTAAAAGTCCATCATTGATGTATATATAGGTATATTTGGGTTCGTTATAACTAATTATACAGCCTGTTGTGCGATACTTTCCACATTTGTAGTACCTGTGTGTTTTTAAAATTCGTCTTTAAATGTGTCATTGAGGTTTTTTATAGTTTATTTTTTAAGATCTGATAAATTGCATAGATAATTTTCTTATATGAATAAATATTAAAGCAATATTACCATAAACTATGAAGAATAATACGAAAATTAGGACACATAAGTACACAATTATATCATTAAACCTGTTATCAAACATTGTTCCGTCAAAATGTCGAGTCGCGTAAACCTAATGTCAACAACCAATTAAGAAAGCTCGTTGTAAGTTATTTAGTGATTGACTGTTGTAATCTTTATAACATTCTTATTCTAAGCATTCATTACATCGACTTTAATATGTTTTGAAGTTTAATTGACGCAGTAAAATCGAATCAGTTAAACATAGAGTTCACCTATCTCTTTATTAAATCCATCTGAAATTTAAACCGTAGATTAAACAGTTAGCGAAAACCAAAAAGACAATGATGCCTATACAACATTGCAAAGTTAATTTATAAATATATAAATATAAGGTTTAAAGACACAGTATACAGCGGTAAAAGGGCGTGTTAATAACAATTAGGCGGTAGTTAAAAATATATAGCGCCGTTTCTTCTCCACAGCTAAGTTCTTAAGAAATGGTGAAGGGTGTGTGAAGGATACTGTCGATATCTTCAAGAATTGCTAAACTACTTATGTATTCCATAACAAAATTGAAATGAATACGTCAGTTATAAGAATCTTCTAATAAAAATAACTAAAACAATAATTACGTATTTATATCTACAAATATGAATTTACTTATTAATATTGTGTTATTATACATATAAATTATATCATACGAATTTCTTTGATCGTTTTCGTTTGTTTTTCAAAAATCAAACAGAAATTTTGTACGTGATAACGTTAATATATTTAGTTAACGTAGGTCGTTTGTCACAGAGTAATTAACATTCTTAACCAATAACATGCAGTTCAGCAATGACGTACTGATTGACGTTGTTGATGACGTTTGAACCGGTTAAATATGTAGTTTTAGTTGTAAAATAATCTAATTCTTTGTATAGTATGTTTTAACAGAGGGTAAAACCAATTATAAACAGTACTTGACCAATAAATTTGCAATATTTGAATGGAAGACCTGTCGAGATTTGCTGATATTAGAGATCTATTTCATGGGACAATGGTTTATCGCGTGCCCTTCGTGTACGATTTCGTAACGCAATTTAGGTTCTATTCGGGGCTATATGTGTAGAGGATCTTTGGATAGTGGTAGGTTTTTTCGAATTCGTCTACCACCTACAATCAAAGTCGTAGATAGTTTAACGTGCTCGTCAAGAAAACTCTGGATCTCATATGTATAATTGCCGAGACACAGCAATGCTGTTATAGCGGTAGATTGACGTTTAAGACGTAAGTAATGCGTACCCGCAACAAACACAGGTACCTCCGTGCTACAAGGTGACTAGTAAACCACTGCGCCACGGACGCATTTGAAAGAGAGTTACGTACTTTTTAATTGCTAAACTTTACATTTATGAACCATTGAAATCATTAGAGCTATTAATACCACCATAGCTTTATTTGTACCAGTGCTAACCTTCCGGTATACGTAAGTAATTTCATCATAACAGTGAGCTACATGTATAGCTCCGAGTGCATTGTCATGTTTTGGATGTTACGTAGCCGGCAACTAGCGGCGTACAATGTCGAATCGGGAACTCCCGTGATATCAATGTCAATCTGCCTCTTTAACAGTATCGCTGTTTTCCGGCAGTCATAATTTTGAGAGCCAGAATTATTCTAGGCGAACACGCTTCACCGTCTACGGCTTTATTATCATAACCAATAAAAAAATCATTCAATCAGTCTACGCAAGCATTTCTAGTATTAAGCGTAAAGCATTCTAATCTAGATATTTAATTTAGAAGTCCATATTTGTTGTTAATTAGGTTTTTTTATCCATTTATTTGCCTAATAGATTCAGATAAGTTTCATTTCGTTTAAAATTACCGTAACATCATAAATAATCTGTGGATGTGTTATTCGTACAACAAAATTATTGTAATTTATTTTGTTACATTACAAATAACTTATTGAGAACGTATTTCGAAATAAAATATATTTTCTAAGAAGTGGATGAAGATTAAAGTGAAAAAATGAAATGGCAAATGGGGTTAAAAAGAGAAATTTTTTGATACACTTGAGGCCGTCGGACATAGATTTGTAATATCTTTATAACGGATTTAGTAAAGGATTATTTTTATTAAAATAAACATAAGTGAATAACATTCAAAAATCCAATTTGGATATAGTTGAATCTATTGAAAGTAAATGTTATAACAAATTTAAAGGTAGAGGAAGGTTTTTCAATATTCAATAATTGGCTTGTCTCGTTCGCTTAATTACATTCATTAACAGTGAATCGACCGAAAATAGCTTAAACAATCATTTATATCGTCGACAGTTTCCCCAGGCGAAGTTAACACTTAAAATCGAATAGGTGTTCTGGACATGTTAAAAACTGATAGACAAATTGGAATCTTTTTACAGCGTTACATAGAGCTGAACTTTTTATTAATGTTTTTCTTTTATCAGCATTCTGTACGAGTATTTACGTCATTACGCTTCGAAATATTGACTGCCTCCGTGGCGCAGTGATTTACCCGCTTGCCTTGTAAAGCGTAAGTCCCGCATTCGATTTCCGGGCTACAAGAGTATTGGAGTCTGGATGGTGGTAGAGTTTTTCGAACCCGCCTGGCTACCCACCATCTTTAAATATTAATCTGCCGCCATAACAGTGTCGTTTTGTTCTAGCATCATACATGTGAGAGACGGGTGTCTTCTTGGCAAACAGGTTCTACATAATCGATAAAAAAAAGAAATCTTTTGTCTGCAAGTACTCTCGCTCGACCACTATAGCCTGTAACTCTTAATGAGTTTACAAACTCGCAATTATCTCTCATAGATTATGTGTAAAATCGGACCATGTTCTTGAGGATCAGGACGTTATAAAGATACAGCCTCAAACAGTGCTGTTGGAACATTGTTCTGATCCTCTATTGTGAAGTTTATTGCTTCCATATAAAACTTTCGTTACGCCGTCCTTCCCAAATCGAGTTAAACTAATATAACTTTTATATGATTTTAGATGATATAAATATTGCTTTTTTTCTATATCCGACGATGATGTGCGTATGTGAGGGAAGAACCCGAAATTATTTTTAATGCTAAAAATATTAATGTACGTAAGTATTACGTGTTTTAAATGCAATTAGCGTTTTTTGATTTACTAACTAACAAAGAAATAGAGTTAACAATCGTCTTTAATAGGATTATTGAAAAGTAATACCATAACAATGAAGCAAAAACTTTCATTTAAACTATGTAACACTAAAAATAAACTTTTGGTATGGTAAAAATATTGAAAATATTGAAACTTTTTCGACAGGATATTTTATTTTGTCTTTTGAAATGTATTGGTTGCTTAAAGTCACATTATTTATAACTAAACATATTATTGAAATTGTATGAAGGTACACAATGTATGTGTCAATTTAAGATTTTGCAACTGAAAAGTCGTTGAAGTTGTCTTTTTTTGAAAAACCGTAATGTTTAGGAAACATTAATTATACAATGGCGTAACGTCACCCCGCAGACGGGCGGTATCATGAGCGGAATCCGCTTTAATCCGCGGCCATAAACGGAAATCTTTCGCCTGAACACGTTAGCATTATCATTATATCTTTACATACGCGTACATATAGCGATAGCCTTACACATTATCCTTTACGACGAGTTAATGCGAGATGTCGCCGTCAAACATTTAGAGCTGGCTGTATAAAAAAAGGACGTATACGCGGGCGCACAACGATTTGCGCGCGCGCGCGTCGGGGAATCATTCAAACGCATCGAGCGTTCGAGTCGAACGTGGAGTCGAGTAAAAGTGACAGTTTGTTCTTTTTTTTAATTTGAATATTCTGACATGACAACGCGTTCACATTTAACAGTCTATAAAAATAATGTTGATGTGCCACAGTGAGTGAGTAACCTCGATGTATACTCCAGGACGATGATCGAAAACCATTACACCCCGCGAAACGAAAGGTGCTATAATCGTTTTACGGAAACGTTGAAGATATTGAGATTTTTGATGCTGCAATTGGTACTACCGATGGACAGAACGATACGGATTTTAATGTGATTTTAGAAGTTTTATATTAGTTTTCTATTACTGTGAAAGCGTCACTGTGATAATAGTTATAGGCGGAATTTAAATTAAAAAAAAAACTCAAGATGATGTCCAAAAAGCAACTTGCCTGTATGCTGGCCCTGCATATAGTTTATCTTCTCGTGGGTGCGAGTATATTCTACCACATCGAGAGTCCCGTGGAGGTGGCGCAGAGGGCCGAGGAAAAACTGGAAAGACTTGAAATCCAAAGTGAGTCCATTGCCATAAGATTATTTATCGTTACTACACTTGTATGCGGCCTCAACTGTCAATCGTTGCATTAGAAATTATATCCTTTTTCATCTACTCAACAGTGTAATTGCTGCGTTTAGACGTCAATATAATATTCCGCTTTGGGTATATTTCTGTGCAAATTAAACGGTACATTAATTATTAATCGGTTAAATAGAGAAATATTAAGAAAAACAATACATTCTACTTTCAAGCCGTTTAAAGAAATTAACAATCCTGGAAATAAATTATTGCAAATGCCTACCGTAACTAAGCAGTAATGCCTCGATACGTGTTACTGTAAACACCTTTTTTATATTTGATTGATGTTTTCGCTGTTCGTCTTTTTGACGACTTTTATAGCTTCATCAGTCATAGGACTCACGAATTCTGTGATAAACACAAAAGCTAGTGTGTAAATAACTGTAGGACAACTTTAACTTACGAGTATACCATAGGGGCATATCATTTTTAAATTCCCATAACACAGGAGTGCGGTAGTAAAAATTCTAAAAGGGTAATGGTTTAATTTGTATTTTTTTATTTCAAGGATTAACGAAATTATCATTTAACAAATGTTAAAAGAGAAAGTTACGTGACGCGTTTTAGTTTTAGTAACTACGTGCGTGAATTTAATTTTTTTTGTAATATTCAGAAGATGTAATTTGAGAATATTCTCTTAAAAACAAGTATAACCAGTATAGCACAGAGTTGTCGATTAAAACGACAATTAAATATCCTTAGGTTATTTTTTTATGGAACTAACTTCGAGGACTGCTATTTTACACAAAAAAACATTAAAGATGGACCAAAAGATGGGACAAAAAGATATGCATGGTATAGAGAACCACCTTCTTGTCTCTCATAAAAATAACCGAAAGTATTTTTTATCGATAGATTTAATGTTAGAATACTTTGTAACTATATACATAGATTTATGTACGCTTCTCTAATCAGATAAGTGAATAAATGTAGTTTGCCCCACTGTATGCACTCCAGTAATGTTTGTCCATTCCATATTATCGATCCACTTGATGCAGAATCAATAGTGATGCAACTGGCTGGTGGCAATCCTCTACAACAATTAATGTAATTCCATTAAGTTGATATGAAAGAATGTCGAGTGCTTACTATCTTGTCTTACACGTCAAACAATATAGTGCTGTCCTTATTCATTATAATTTAATAAAAAAAATGCAATGTTGCCAAAAATATAAAAATACTTCATCAACCGACTCAATAAAGCTATGTGGATTAACATGCAGCAGTAATCGAATGGCTGATTCCAATTTGAAATTTTAGTCACTGTAATATTTTTACCGCTCTTAATTATATTTTTAAATCAATTAGCTTAAATATTATAACTGCGCTTCATGAAAAACTCTAAGAACAGAGTTTATCTTTACCTCAAATTAATCAAAACAATTATGATTGCCCAGGTCGAAGATACAGAAGACGGTAATATATTCACTATCACGTGAGTCTTGACTTTTTGATATAAAAATCTAGATTACAATTTAAAAGACGAAATCTCGCATTTCGTTCGTAAGATTCGTGAAATGTATAAACATGAGAATAAATATTTTTGCGAGTGGGAGTACAATGTTGACGAAAACTTATAACAGATATTTCGTGTTTCAAACTACGCACGCAATACTTGTTTCTTTTCGAACTAGCTCAAACAAAACTTCATACATCACATGAATAGTGTCGATAGAATAATGCAAAAATTTCATTTAAAACACCATTCTGATAGACAGATGATGTTCCGGAGAGTTGAGTGGGAATCGTAGAAGGAAATATTGTTTTCTTTATTTTAAAGTAATAGGAGTACATTTTGAATAATTGCAGCTAAGCTCTTATATTGAAAATACATATTTTCTTACTGGTAACGTGGGATATTGTATATACAAAAGAAAACGTAAAATCAGAGTATGTAATAACACTGGGAAGTAATGTTAACACATTACCTCCCAGTGTTATTTTGGAAAAACATGTTCTGGTACTAATGTTTGCATTAAAAGAATAATAATAATTACATTATGAATGCTATTTAGCTTTAGAAATTTGAGCAGAATAACTTTTTATAAAAATTGTTTACAATGAAAAAATATTTTTTTTTAATTTTATATAATAAATTTTAGTCCGATTTAGTGAAATTCACAAATATGTGCACACGGGTCGTAATATGGTAACAAAAGAAAAGTTAATCCCTAAGTTGTCACGGCCTCCTGACCGTAGGACCATTGGAAGGTCTGTATGAAGTGTCTGTGTGAAGGTCTGACTCATAGAAACGTGTGAGATTTGCCATCAACTTTTCAAATAATTCTTTTTTTTTTTAATTTCTTGCAGTCAGTTATCGACGGTTCGTAATTTTATTCCTCTAATATTGTCAACAATATCCGCCTTCCGTGCTGATCATGCGCCTATTGTTTGGTCTATTTTCCACGATATCTCGTAAAAAACTTGAAACAATTAACTACGTTAATCCATTGTTTGCATCCATTAAATATTAAGTATAGTTATTTACGAGCCTTTAGTAGAAATAATATTGCAATACGACAATAAAGTGAAGATACGATTATAATTATGAAATTATTTTTATCTCTGTCAGAAAGCTTTAACTTTTATTGTTCAGTACAAAAAATTAAATTATGTTTGTATAATTTTATAGACATGCCCAACAATATTATTTGCTTTACAATGCATTAGAATGTAAAAGAATAATTTACTAGTAAATAAAGATAAAAAAATATTTAGTTGGATAAATTTTTGTCGAGTGTATCTTTTTCCGTATTATAATATCAAAAAGTAAAATTTTTTTACGTAAATTATGAATTGTAATTTTTCATCTACTTTGGTATGGATGTACGTTGGTTTTAACTTTTGAATATATTTTTTTTCATTCTTTTCTGATGATGATTATTAAATTCACGTAAAATGTAATTCATACAGAGAAAAAAATTATATTTATTGACACTCGTTTACTCTAAGATAATTCATTTGAATGCAAATAACATTATCTCAGAACGTCATAATCCGTCGTTAGATATATGTAGACGTTTTTGGTGTTACGTTGCTACGTTATGTTATAATCCAGTGCTTTATAATTTAAACAATGATATGTTTCACTTCAATAATAGAATGTTAATTTTACCGCCGTTATAGGTGTGGTTAATAAATGCTGTTAAGCAAAAAATAATCAGAATATAGTTTTAATTGCAAACGTAGAAGCTTAAATTAAAGGCATTTCAAAGGACCCTCGTAATGTACTGGAGGCAATCACTGTGAATTCCCTCCCGCCACCAGAAACAGTTTTACTTAAAGGCGGAATTAAGACCTACTCGCGTACCTAACTTGAAAGTATTCTGTAAGTAAAGACTTAAAAAAAGTGCACGCTATACTAATGCGAATAGGTGAGAGAGTGTTCACTTCAGAGAATAAAACCTTTCGTTACTTAAATTATTAAGTAAGGCATTTCTTTTGTTAATCACATGAAATACTGAATAATCAATTAAGTGTAGATTAATTTTTCAAATAAATATAAGGTATAATTCAATATAGCTATCTTCATCAGTCACATCTTATGATCACCAAATGCCTAAAAGAAAAAATATAGAGTAATTTGTTGTTCATACAAAAGTTGTATTCCACGAAGATAATGCATATCTAATTCTGGTTTTAAACTTTTATAATACTAATGATTTAATAATTGTACAAACTATTTGCAGATTTATATGAGGTGTCCATTATAAACATTTGACGGATTAACTAAATGAGATTTTTGCTATTGTTGTACTAATATTAAAGAATTGTTGTTTCTTTTTTATACTTTACGATTTATTTCCACGCTCAGGGTGTTTTCGTTAGTAGCTAAATTTTAACGATTTATATAAAAATAACTACTGTAATAATAGAAAAGAATCACAAATGCTTCGTAAACGAAACGAAAACGCAAAAGTTAGCGAATGTCATAAAATTTTCTATGTAACGTTTTATCTGTTCTCTGAATACAGACATACAAACAAATGCTATTTATGTTAAATGTAATAATGTTAATTTTAAAAACGGTTTGATGGCATTTCCAGAAATTACTAACGAGGAAATAAAAATGTTAATGCAGTGTTTGTATGACTACCTTTGATGAAATTTACCGTTTGTCTAGTACGTACGTTATCCTATTTAGATAGATATTGTTTTGAGTAGGAAATTTTATAGAAAGCTCACATATTATACCACAATCTGGTCGGGGTGTTTTTTTTAACTAATGGTAAGATTAATCCCCCCTCCTATGTTTGTGTAATAATTTTAGACAACGTCAACTAGGAGACATTTTAACACTCCTCTATGCCTCTTAGGAGATGAATTAAAAAAAAAAACTTAAAACTAGTGCTAGTAGATACTAAGACATTACAAACTACACACAACGAATATCATGTTTCTAGGAATAGCAGTTTACTCTGTGCATTGATGTACAGGTTAATCAATCCGTTAGTATTTATATTGTCCTTTTTCAATTTTGTGAAACAAATCACAGAATTTTATTTATTTTTACTTAGCAAATTAATATAACTATTTAACATATTTCGGATATCTGCTATTTATTTCGCGTATAGCGATAAATATTTCATATAATTACTGAGGCGTTAAAATTATTACATGTTCTGAATTATGTTAAATATTTATTTATAAAGAATTTACTAAACATGAACCGGACTTCGAGATTTGTAATTTTGACTTTACTCACATAGTATTCACCAGTTTATGATGAATTTTGTTGGAAAATGTTTAAACATATACGGAGATACAAATTAGCGACAATTATATACTAAGTTACCTGTTTTAACATTTCCTGAGATCACTGACACAATGAAGGCGACGTCACACAAAACGATTAAACGAATAATGTTGGGACATTCGTTTCAAGTATTAGAAATACAAAAGATGCTCAAGGGGCAATTACGTGACAGACGGTTTGCGTAAAAAGGAACATTTCCTTCAATATTTCCTAAGTGATGAGTAATGAGTATTTCAGCGTTTGTGGCATTGTTGAACAGAAGTTTGTCGTTACGCACCAGCGCGACACTACCCTAATAAAGCCCTCATAATTACTAAGTAACAAAAGAAATTAATGAGGCGATTATAATAATGCAGTAGTTAATATTCTCGCAACAGTTACGATACTATTTGAACTTTAATACATATCGATTGTGTTCATAGTTAGTCATCAAGTAATGATTTAGAGTTGCTCTTGTAAATAAATAAATAAATAGTTTAATAAATATCTGGGACATTTCGCACATAGTACTCTGATCCCAAGATAGGTAGCTAAGCACCTGTAGTATGGGTGGTTATCTGAGACCGATGTACATACATGAATATTTTTAATTAAATACTTAAATATAAATAAACAACCAGACGCAGATCTAACAGAAATGTTCATCACATGAATGTTTGTCATGAGCAGGAATCGAACCCGTGTCCCCTTGTTTAAAAGGCAGAATTATAACTATTACACCAACGGGCCCCTACTGTCAAACAAACAGTCAAACAAAAAAAATTATCATTTAGCTGTCTGGGTTTTTTCAATGAACCTAGCTTTATTTCCTTTGTGTTTATAAGTCTCATATTTTATCAGATTTTAAGTTATTTTGAAAATTATCGTATTCAGATGTATCCGGTTATCAGTGAAATAAACTTTGTTATGTAATTTAATTCAAATAGTGAGTCTTAAGGAGCATCGGTATATTCTAAGATGGGTTTTAAAAAATTAAAAAAAAGTAATAAATTACGTATTAGTATTGCTTTTCGACTTTTAAATTTATGTATTAAGTAGAAACTTTTTTATTTAGTTTTATATTAATCAGGGGGAAAAAAGATGAGAAATATTTTATAGCTCACTATTTATTTCTATTATGGCGTTTGAGTGTGTTTTTATAACACAGGCAATCCTGCAACCGTGACAAAGTCGTTTATAACTTTTTATTAATTTTAGTAATTGGTTTTGTCATCTTCTTTATTAGCCATAGAAATAGGAAACAATAAATCAATAGTGCAATTTAAAGAGACATGACATCACTTAAGGTTCGTTAATAACTATTTTAAAGTAGTTAAGTTTCACTTTACCCTATTATTGCAATTAGATAAGTGAGATACTTTAACGATAATGTTTTCGAGTAAATTGTATCTGAAACATCTTACAATTTAGTACAAAGTACAAATGCATTCTATTAAAAGGTAACAAAATCACTGAGACCTATGGAAAATTATCATCGCTTATTACACTTAGTAAGTGATTGGTCTTGTGTCTCCGTAGCGCAGTGGTTTACCCGCTTGTTTAGCAAAGTGGAGGTCCTGGATACCGTTCCCGGACTTCAGGAGTAGTGGTCTAGATGGTGATAGGTTTTTTCGAACCCTAGCTAGCTATTACTTACAACATTAATTTGATGCCGTAACAGCATTGTGGTGTTCCAGCAGTCATACATCCCAGAGCTTGATGTATTCTGGGCGAATACGCGTCAGCATCAGCCTCGTTTACTTAATATCAGATTAAATCGAGTCAAGTGTTAGCTCGTAATTATTAAAAAAAAAAATGAATGAAATTCTTCATATTTCACATTGTGAATCGATTTTATCTTTACGAATAGTATCATAGACGTATCATGCGAGTTAGCTAAGTAGGCTCGATTACCTTAAATTCACAAGTCGGTCATGAGCGTGCGACTGGAGTGAACAGGTTCTCTTTGTACGCTAACGCATTATAGTTACATTCAACTGAGTTAAATTAAAAACAAAACAGTTTCAAAATAAATAAACAAAATTAAAAATAAGCAAATCGACTAATTTCCGCCGGCACTGATTACAATTCTTTACATAGCCACGTTATGCGGGCTGCGAGTGTCAAGGATCTCGATACAATCGAATATTTAAAATGTTACGACAGCTTTGGTAATACAAGTGACAACAATAATTAAAAATATTTTTTTAGGTCACACATAGTAATTGTTACTATCTAATATCGTCTGTGAATGCCAGGGTATACAGGCCAGTGTTCGTGATGATTTGCTACAAATTTAAGCAGTTGGTAATACTTAAAAAAAAAATTCCTGCGATCAACCGCAATTAAAGAAGGACGAACGGTGCGTGTATTGTTTACATTTTCATGCGGATATTTCTAGAGTAATATTATCATTCAGAAGTTGTCGCATCAGGAAGACATAAGGAAAAGCCGGCGCTGCGGCTCGGAACAGAGTTGCGTCCTCCCCGTTTGCGCCGTCCCCTGAATCTTTGATGATTGATGTACTAGAAAATTCTATTTCCTCGCTTACTTCTGGTATATTCGTGTGATTTGCTCTCTGTAGTGTGGTGTATAGCATTCGAGTCTATCCATAAATGTAACTGAGGAGATAGTATCATGCAAAAAGTAATAGCTATGATTAGTTAAAACAATCTCTTAAATATAAAAGTAGATGTCGATGACGTACACTGCCGGCCAAAAGTTTGAGACCACTTTGAAAAAATTACAATATTGAATAAAACTCCAACAGTTAGTGCTCTACAAATTATTTATTTACTTTATTAAATAGGGAACTTGTTATGTAACATAAAATATTTTAAAAACTATAATAATTGCCATTATTATTAATAAAAAAAAAAAATATTTAAACTAACTTTTCGTCGAAAAATCTTCCCTTAATTTTTATAACTTTTTTGACCAATCTTGGTAACCGGGCTATTAGTTTATTGATAGTTTCTTGTGAAACATTGTTCCAA
>DWQX01003306.1:0-18266 GCA_018245475.1 Pharmacophagus antenor
TTCACTTTCTGACAGTGACACTGAGCTATATTCTCTTCGTACTTTACTAATTCAAAAATTTACATCTATGAGTAAAACATTTAACGTTTGTTATATTAATGCCCAGAGCATACCCTAACACTATAATGTTTTAATCGACACTTTTGGTATTCCAAATATTCAAGCCACATTGGTCGCGGAAACTTGACTTACAGTTTACCGGTGTTTATATTGATAAGAAATGACCGTACGGGAAAGAGAGACGGAGGCATAGCTGTATATCTTCGTTGTGGAATTTCCTACTAAATTTTAACAGCTTCTTCTTCAGATTATACTGGTATAGCTGAATATATTTTCTTGGAGATCTCCGTCAATGGTATTAAGGCAATACTTGGTACTATTTACTATCCTCCTAACGTGTGCTAATTTGAAGACCTAGAGCTGGTGTTTGCCACAGTCTGTTTCGAATATCAACACCATATTATCGCCGGTGACTTTAGCACTGACCTACTCACCGATCCAGCCAGGTCGCGGGAATTACGCGCAATAATTGAGTCCGCAAATTTTTCTTCACTTCCCCTGAATCCTACACATCATAATCTCGACACTGCGAATTCCTTGATTGACTTAATTCTAGTTTCCTCACCCGACCGTGTCGCTTATCACGGTCAGTATCCCGCTCCTGACTTTTCACGAAATGACCTATTATCCCTAAGATTAAACCAGTGACACGGCGTATGCGTAATCTAGCTAGACTCAATGTTGAGGCTCACCGACACGATGCATCTTTGATCGATTGGACCGATACATTTAGCGCAACTGCGATGGATGAAAAGGTATCATCGCTTAATTCAGTGATACATCAGTTGTTTGACAAACACGCGCCAATGAGAAAGGTGAAACTAAAATGCGCCCAGTTCCGAAGTGGATTACTGACGACATACGTAGAGCTATGGCTAGGCGGGACAGCGCATTTCGGAAGTTCAAAAGAAATCGCTGTGAGCTCAATTGGGATAAATTTAAGTCTTTTAGGAATTGGTGTAATCAAATGATGCGAGCAGCATAACGCTGCACATCCATAATAATATTTTAAATGGCTCATTAAAAGATTCCTGGAAGTTTCTCAATTCAATGGGCATTGGCAAATCTAACAAGAACACTGATCTCCCAGCAGTATCCGTCAACGAACTCATTGTTCACATTTTTTCTGTTTCTCACTTAGAAACTTACACTAAATCTGACATAGTTAATCTTTTACTTTCCAAAAAGCAATCACATTCTTTGTTGTTTGATTTTTCTCCCGTTCCTATTGAGGATATAATAAACACCATCAACTCCATTGAATCTAGAGCGTTGGGTGCTGATAACGTTAGCAGGAATATGATGATTCTCATCCTTGACCATGTTTCTCCAATAATTACCCACATCATTAATGTTTCCTTAACCACAGTTTTCCCATCTCTTTGGCGTAAAGCTTTTGTCCTTCCTCTTCCTAAATGAGGCAATCCTGCCTCTCCTTCAGATTATCGCCCAATTTCTATTCTGCCATTTCTTTTCAAGGTACTAGAAGCTACTGTCCAGATACAAATTTCTAAATTTATTTTGAATAATAATTTTTTAAGTGCATATCAGTGAGGATTTCGACCCGGCCACAGCACGACCACTGCGCTACTTAAAGTAATCGAAGATATTCGCGCTGGAATGGAGGAGTCACGTTTGACTGTACTTGTATTAGTTGATTTCTCTAATGCATTTAATGCAGTTGATCACGACATCCTTCTAGCTACTCTAGATTACTTAAGAAAAAAAAAGGAGGAGAAACCCTCATTGGCGTGGGATTGGTTCTCATTTTATCTTCGTGGACGATTGTAGGCAGTTCGCACGAGTCATTCGACTTCCGATTGGTTTGCATTGTCTGCAGCCGTTCCTCAAGGCGGAATTGTCTCACCTCTTTTATTTTCGCTGTTTATTAACCTCAACACTTCCCCTATTCAATGCTTGTACCATCTTTATGCCGACGATCTAAAAATGTATGCCCAAGTAGATGCTGCAAATATTAATGATGGCGTTGATCTAATAAACGGTGATCTTGCTCGAGTACTTGACTGGAGCACCAAATTTGGTATTAATATCAACTCATCAAAATATCAGGCCATAATCGTAGGAAGTTCTACACGTCTGTCGCAATTAAACAAAGACTCTTTGTTCCCTATCGTATTAATATAATTCTATAATCCCTTATTAGGCGTCTGTCGAAGACCTGGGATTGTATATAGATAATACGCTGAGCTGGCATATGCATGTTACTGAGTTAAGTAAAAAGGTGACTAATAGTTTGCGCTATTTGTATCGTCTTAAAAATTTCTTCCCTTTCAATACCAAAGCGTTGCTAATACAGGCTTTGATTATCCCTTTGCTGGATTATGCCGATGTCTGCTACGCTGATGCTCCCCAATACCTTCTTTGAAAATTGGATCGTCTTTTCAATAACTGCATTCGCTTCATTTTCGGCTTACGTAAGTATGACCATATTTCTTCTTCCCGCTCTGAACTCAAATGGCTTACTCTCAGTAACCGCAGATCTTATAGAACACTTTGTACATTGTTTTCTATCTTACACGATCGTTTTACCCCTGAGTACTTGAAATGCAAATTTCAATACCAGGGTAACTCTCATGAGCGTGTCCTTCGATCATCAGTTACGTCCAATCTTCATACACCTTTCTGCAAAACTAACTTCCTCTACAATTCCTTTTCATCTTCTTCTGTTAGGCTATGGAACGGACTACCGACAAAGTTACGGGAAGCTGTGACTAAGCCATCTTTTGAACGTGTGCTCTGGAACCATTTCTTAATGGAATAACCTATCTTTTCATTATCACCTTTTTTCCCTTCCTTTCTTTTTTTTTCTTCTTTGTGTACACTATTATTTTTTTTTTACAAAGTTATTTATTAATATGTATATATATTTGAAAATTGTCGTTTCATTTATCAATATTACCTCCCCTCTCTCTCTCTCTCATCTTTATTTATATTATTATTATTTTTAATTCTCTATTATTCTTTTTACGCACTCTATATTTATATTTACTCTGCTTTGGCATTAAGTCCACTTCATGTACAAATAAAATATATATTAGTCTGTGAAAATAGTGTATCAAATGTTAGAATCTTACAAATAAACAGTAACGTCCTAAAGTTCCTGATAAATTTTAACAATAAATCAGCCTTTTTCCTTATGAAAAATGTGTTACGAAATACAGATGTTAATTTAATTAATCAGATTTAAGAATCTCATCCATTTTTACACTTTTGAGGGTGCTACAGGTGAAATTAAGAAAGTTTTACTCCTATACTTATTGTATACAAAGTTGCACCGAGTTAAATTAATTAGGATCGCTAATTATCGAAATAACAAGAATAGTCATAGTGATCCCGGAGGCTTCGTTAATTACCACATCTGGGTCGTACAGAGATTGTGGATAATAATCAGAAGTGTCTTACAAAGTCCCAGATATTGTAATTATTTGAATATTATAATTTATCAATTGTTTATTGGAAGAAACATGACTAGACGTGTGTGAAATGTGATGCAATATGTCATAACTAAGGTTTCTATATGGTTAAAAGACAAATAATAACTAAAAATCGCTTATATAGTTGCAGGAGTTATTATCCCATGAACAATGCCTGCGTAATTATGGATCTTATTTATAGACTGAATATCAATATACACATGTATACTTGGTTATATATAGAGTCTGCACTATAGTAGAGACGAGTTAAATAAAATACTACTCTTAATGCTTCACAACAAAAATACAGTTCATTGATAATAATAAATATTAATATGGGATACATATATATATATATGTGATACTGGGTTATTTCTAGAGGTTCTGCATAATAGGAAGGACCTAACTAATAACTGGAAGTCGCTTACACAAGTCCTAGTGATAGTTATAATCCTCAGACCTCCCGAAAAGATATGGTTCATTGTTTATAATAAACATCTGCATGTATAACTCGACGGAATTAATGTCAACGTTTATCGAGAACTGTAGAATTATGTGGAAGGTCATTGTACGCTCTTTATTTGTGAGAATATAACATTTAGATGTTATCTTCAAAGACCCGATATAATTTATTACTCAAAATTATTTTGAACCAACTTACACACTTTTTGGTTTGACCACCTGTACTATTTAAGAACAATCGAATTGAATTCTAATAATATTATATACTTTTAAATTTTGAACATATAAATGATCGCTATATCTCATTTTATTACAGACTACAACGAGTTATTTTGTAGTATAAAATAATAATTAAATGATACCAAAGATTAGTATCTTACGTAGTCATAAAAATAATATACATTTATTTCATTGTAATGGGATATATTAGTATTCTTTCAAAAGGTATAGATTTTTATAATTAACTAATTAAAGTCAGTTTTTGTACAATTTATGGCATTGTAATATTAAAGAAGAATGTAAAACAGTTTTTTTTAAACATCAGAAGAAAATAAAAAATCTTTATTAGGATAATAATATTTAGTCGGACGTATTCCTTTTCATGAGGTCACTTTGCTTTGAAATAAGAAATAAAGGTTATAGAGAATATAATATCAGTGTAATCTGAGAGCCAGCTTACCAGAGGTCTAAGGAGATCACACCACGCATTCGAGGTATTGGTAGGCAAGAGAAAGTCGTAGCAAATCTGAATGAATATGCACCCTGCTTGGGGAACACCAGCCAGTCTTCCGGAGTGCATGGCGGTAAATATATAGTGCAAGTTTTCATAACACGATCTCTCGAGTCGCAACTAGGGCCCCACAGGATTGCCTTTTCTAACGTTTCCATCTCACCAATTTTTGACTCCTGTAACACGCGCTTAGTTCAAATGATTATTTTACTTGTTGTTGATTTATGAATAAACGTTATAACGTAGTTTATTTATAATATTATAATCGCCGAGTAGACTTTATCTGTTACGTGATAAAAACTTAAATTTACGTCCTCTATGAAATGCACTCCAAATTTCAAAATCCATCAAATTTGTTGCAAAGGATTAAGTGTTAAAATGTTATAAGACAATTTCGAATTACAATTTATAAAGGTATCAATAATTGATCAATAATTACTAATATACATGCTCAGCAACTCCGCTGTCTATAAAAAAAAGCCGCGTTAATTAGAAAAAAGGAATTATAACGTACCCGAAACCTTTTAACTATATGCCATTTTTCATTAAACCTTAAAGTTCCATAATGTCCATCATTGAGATATATCATGTTAATAATTTCTGATCCTTTTGTGACCTGAATCGTAAATATTATTTGTAGTAAGTAAAATATGGCATTTGTTTAACAGCTAATTTTTTTTTTCATTTTAGACTAGGCTATAGATTTTTTGAAAAGATATTTTGCATAACTTTAAATAAAATCTACATCAATTTTAAATGCAAATAATGAAAAATAATTCAGTTAATTAATGACTAAAAATAATCTTACCCTTCTTACGTTGTTGATGCTACAGTACAAGGTAGCAGAGGAATCACAAATGTATCTTCCTGGTTCAGCTATTACTTGTACATCATTATCAGGAAAGTAAATTTGTAGAGCATTGTTAATACGGTCAGCAAACTATAAATATTTTAATAAGTAACTCTAAAAAGTAGTCTATCACAGAATAAAAATATATGTGAAAAAGATGACTTTATTAGAAGAACAATTGAATTGATTTGAAAAGAATTGTAATTTAATGATATTTAAATGGATAAAATGTAAAAAGCAGTAAAAATGTATTGATTTTGTCAAAGATATTTGTGAAATTTTAAAATAAATTTTTCACAATAATTTTGGAAGTAGAAATTATTACGTTTATTGGATCTTTTATAAATACGTTTTAAAATATAAAATGAGAATGTAAACATTATATACTGTGGCATTGGAAGGTAACGTAATGGGAATTAATACGAACCGGATCGGCTTATTGAGCGGTAGGGTTTTTTTTTTTGTTATATTCGTTCGCTCTGTTATGGATTGAAAGGGCCGTGTTTGGTCATTGTTTAATTTTTCTTATTCATATTTATCTCGCTTCAATTCCATACTTCTTTCTTACTATCATTTTCTCGCATTCGTTCTCTTCTCTTTTTCATAACTCATACCATTTCTTTCTTACATACATCGCGCTTAAATAAGTAAGAAGACTGCTGTTTATTTATTTACAATTCCTTATATCTACTTATTTTGTTTTACAATTTTAATTTTAGCTTTTATGTTTTATTCAAATGAATTACTTTACAATTTTTACATTCTGTTTCCTTATACTGCCTTTCCTAATCTTTGCTTTCATATTTTTTTTCTCTGTACTAATTTTTTGCAGAACCTTAAAAATGTCTGTCGGCTGCTATCTTCACTTATAAGAGACGCGATGTTGTCTCGTTTATTTCTTTCCCTATTATACTTTCACACACCCAACGCTGTGATCAAGTAGGACACGGTCTGGTCCGCCCCGGCATCGCATGTGCACGCGGGATTTCCTTACACTTGAATCTATGCAAGTATGCGGAGAATCCCCCGTGCCCCGTGTGCATCTGAACCAAGCGCTTGTCCAACTCCATCCGACGGAATATGCGGTAGGTTGAGACGGCGTCCGGGAAAAACATCCGCGTTGTTGAAGCAAGCGGTAAGGGTTAGGTTGGGTTAAGTTAGTTATTAGATTATTCTTTACTTAAAAAAAAGATAGTTATTAGGTAACGTTAGTTTTAGGAAAGACTTTAATGAACTTAATATATAATTAAAGGAAAAATTCTACTAAAGACTAGGCGGTACGGAGGGAAAGAAAAAAAAACGAACCGGGTCGATTCTGTCAGTCCTGTCGCTCAAGAATCCGCCTCCAATGTCTACGATCTTCATTCTCCTCCCTGCTCGGGCTTCGTGATCAAACAATGTTCTCGCATAACGCAAACCTTTCTCATGACTGTCTGTGGATAAACATCCGCTGCCGACGTGGAAAGCGACTCCCACAACCTAATGGTATAAAATATTAACATTAAAATTAAACAATAAACAGCCAACTGCGAGTTGGACTCGTTTCATACAGGGTTCCATACTATACACGCCAATAAAACTAAGTTGGCTCTAACTTTTATTTTTATTATTTTTTGTTATAGCGGCAATGAAAGTATACAATCTGTGAAAATGTCAAGTTTCTGCTCGTTACGATTTATGTGATAGAGCTCAATGACTTACATGATCTACAGACAGACAGACAGACAGACAGAAGGACGACGCAGGGCTTGGTAACTGGGTTGCGTTTGTTACCTTTGGGTACGAAACCCTTAAAAGAAGTTTTCTTTAAAATACTGTTACAATTGTCATGTACATACTTGGAGATTAAGATTAGCAGCTTCTTCCAAGAGCTGAATTGCTTCCGTATTATATTCACAGCCGAATTTCTCGCCCAAATTATAAATACAATCTCCATCTACCCGGATTCTAATCAGCAGCCTTTGCAAAATGTATGTACATACATATATTAGTTTTAAATCTAAATAATTTAAAAATTATATAATATAGAACAGAAGGACAACAACAAATTTTTCGTTACAATTGTTTTTTTTTTCAAACATTTCTCAGATATCCCATTATAATTAAGTCGATCAAATTTGAATCTTGTTTTAAGGTATTCAAAAGGATATCATATAAAATCTTTTAACTTCAAATGAATACAGATGTGTAAGAGCGAATTATTAAATGCAAATGTACTGTTTGTTTATCAAATATTTAATATATACTTTATAAAAACATACCTTGCGTTCGGCCAATATCGTTTAATCTTTTTCAACTCGTACAACGAGTCAAAAGTCGTATGGCATATACCAGAGTCCCGTGCGTAGATTATTTGTTCGATAGTCTTCGATGGCATTGCATATATAATACTCCTGAATACGTACAGTTTAATGTTAGGAGGTATCTCTAGGTTTCAGAAATGTATGCTGGTGATACATTTCCACAATTAGAAATAAGGATAGATACTATCTTAATGTTGCTTATATTTCACAAAATATATGTGCAAACATTTCCGAGAACATAATATTATAGATCGCCTAATAAATTGAAGTTATTATATTGCCTTATAACGTCTAACAATCCCTCGTATGATACTTTATACATAAAAAAAACCAGCCAACATATATTATACTTGGACTTTTATCTTCATCTATCATTAGAATAGTACCTCTGTCTGGTGTCTACCATACATAGTATACTCGAAACGCGGAATAATTAAAACTATAATGACATAAAGCGGAACAGAATTGATTACTATAATCGACATATCCGTTGATTGCTGAAAACTACTAATAATATTAATAATGATTATCAGAATTTAGTAAATCAGTAACTCACATGGGATCTACGCCCAGCCGTCTCAACTTATCAATTTCTCCAGGAGAGGCGCAGTCGAACCCGACATCCGAGGCGACGGCAATTTTTAACATCAATTCGTGATCATTTGATTTCATAGCTAAATATAACATAAATAATAATTATATACGTTCTTTGTAGAGATTGCCGGCGTACGGCTTTATATCCATATTCTTTTTAATTACCTATGTTGCGCAGTGGTTTACCGCTTGCCTTATAACACGGAGTTTATAGATTCCATTTACGAGCCCTACAATCACTATTCATGAGGTGATACTCAGTTAATATAGTAACAGCGTTTCTTCAGTCGCCTGTCCGCATAATAATATTTTTGGTCATAATAAGTGAGGGCGACAAGTATTCTGAGCTCGCATCATGTGGTTCATTGTCACATTTTTGACTGCCTCCGTGGCGCAGTGGCTTACCCGCTTGCATTATAACGCGGACATCGAGGGATCGTTTCATGGATTACAGGTATAGCGAAGTGTGGATGGTTTTTACAAAAATTCGCCTGGCCAGCTACCACCCCCATTATCAATCTGCCGCCATAACTACATTGTCGTGTTTCGGCAGTCATACAAGTGTGAGCCAAAGTGCGTATCCTGGGCGAACACTCTTCACTATCTACGGCTTAATTGCCACTTAACATCAGGTGAAATCGAAGCCAATTGTTAGCCCATAACTGATAAAAAATACATAAGAACAAGAAATTATGATCAAGTCCATCGCCGACAAAATAATAAATGTGAATAAAACTGTTTGGTCTATTTTTAAAACTATTTTAATATTAACCACTTCTAGTTACAGGTATTGTTTACATAGCTTAAAATAAAAAAAAATGATTAGACCTTCTCATTAAGCTTTGGTTTTAAATTATACGCTAAATATCTGCTCATGTTACGCATACGACGTAGGTACTTGAAAATCCTATAATAAGTACAAAGTTAATGTGAGCATTTAACCTTTTTGCGTAACGCGTTAAGCGTCAGGCCGAATGAACGGGCCTATCCAATCAAGCTACAGGGAGAGGCTACCTTTTCTTAATACCTTTAAATATTAAATCGTTCTTATTAAAGCATTCGCCAAACAACACAAAACAACAGCATGCGTTGCGGTTGTGATAATGCGAACGAATAGTCTACAGCCGGTCTAAAGGAACCGGCGGGGCCTAAATGGAAAGCTTTGCATCTGTCCCTAGGGACCGGCGTGGCGGTTAACCTGTTAATAATTTACCTTTTTGTATTAATTAATATTTATGACCAAGACATTAAACAAATAGACTCTCGACAAACAGGTTTAGTTTGAAGGATCGGTCTAGAACATAAACAAGCATACGCAGCTGATATAATTATTCTCACAGGTAAACAATATATTTCGAGAAATTATTGGATCGTTCACTAATTATATAGACTTTTGTCTCAAACGTTACAAAGGTACGTACCGTAAAATATTTGGACTCTCGGCATAGCACGTCTGAAGTGCTGAATGCGCTCGTATGCCTCGTCTATATCGAATACGTAAAATGGTTCTTTTTGACAGCCGCTCTCTATAACAGCCCGCGCCACGCTTGCCGGCGAATGGTTTTCCAGGACAAAAGATGCAGCGGAATGCTTTGGAAAACCGTTTTTTGTCACACCATTCATTGTCTAAAAAGCAGGATAAAACTTCTATTGCAATTTAAAAAGGTAGAGGTAATAGATACAAGAAGAGATCTTTGACGGTTTAATTATTTCTATAAATATTTTTAGATTTTTTTTTTACAAAACGGCTTAATCTGTGGGTTTTGGCTTATTAAATTAATAACAATACAATCTACTTCTCTAGATTTAAACTGCCGCCATGGTGCATTTGTCACTTAAGATCGGGTGAAATCGTGCTCCAGTTTTATCCCATAACCGATAAAAAAGGTAAACGTTAACGGAAAACATAACGTAAATTAAACCGAGTATGTTTATACTAATAGTTTTCATAGAATTATAAGAATTCAATAATTTTTATAAAAAACTTACGGTAATAATGTGTTGACACAATTTACGGTAAAAATTTGTTTATTAAAAAATTAATAAAAATTTGTTTTACTTAAGAGTTCACTTTAAATGAATACGTATTGTTAATTGGCACGTACGAACGGTTTGCGATGTTCTATACAATTGAAAATTAATACCTTCATCAAATCAATAAAAACATGTTTATCTTTATGAAGATATGATTAACCTTGTCTAGTCGCGACGTACAGTTGCTTTATTCTGTGCTGCTTTTTTAACTTATTGTATTGTATATGAAATGATGACGTTTAGGTATAAATGAAGTTATGTTTTAAGTGATGGAAATGTAATAAAGAAAATAAAATATACCAAAAACAATCCGTAAAGATAAGAAAATGCTCGTAACCGATATGGCGGAAGGAACTTTTTATTAAATAAAGCGATATCTACACTGTTAAATAGTGGCACATGTATAAGACGTCATCTGTTTCTCTACAACTTATTTGCATAGAGGGTCTCACGCTGTTTTAGCGTGACGTTTTTTTTTTAACTGGCCCAGTCTAAAGAAGCTGTAAGAGTTTTCTTTTGGGATCTATCTAATGTCTAGTGGAATTTTACTATAGCCCTTATAATGCACCATAACATAATAATAATTATAAATAAATATCTGAGACATTGATCATACATAGTATTTTGTCAACAAGACATGGTTTATCTAGTGAATAGAACTCGCGAACCCTGGTGTAAAAGGCAGTTACAACCATAACACCAACAGGTCAGTCGCATCATGTTGCTGAGATTTTTTTATCTATGATGAATTAATAATCGACATCAGACTGTACTTCTGGTATCCAAGGCAAACAGGGCTTTTATATTTAAATATTTTTTACTGAGTTACTTATAATATTCACATCATTTTCAAGTAACTAAAGTTAAAATCTGTCTATTCGTAAATAAATCAATTTGAATATATTAAATCATATATAAATGTAGAAAATTTTATAAATTGATATATGTAAACATGTTTACAAATTTATTTCAATCATCCTATTGTGAATAAATTACAATAATTAGTTCATGTACATGTATTTATGATCCATTTCAACAGAAACAATAACAATTAACAATGACCTTAATGTATACAATTATAAATACTTATAATAATAAAGATTAACAAGATTGTGGTTCGTGACACAAATAAAATAAGGTTTTATTAATAGGGTGACCTATTAATGCCGTAGTGAAAACAGGACACGAACGGAAGATTTACACCAATGATGTCAAATTTTATTTCTTTTTCTCTCTTTTTAATGAATATAAATGCAATTAATTAAAATTTTAATAATTCCAATCTTTTACAGACATCTAACTGAATTGCCTGCTTTGTACGACAAAATTAAATTAATCAACTATGAACGATTTTTTGCGTATATTGTAACAATGTCTAGTACCTATTTACTCAGCGTGCATACGATTTTTCCCTTGGGTGCAAAATTCAACATTGTTGAATATAAAGTGACATTTGGTGAGCCAACCATAAAAGCCCGCAGGCCTATAAGGCCTAGGTTGGGCATAGCTCGTATAAGAAATTAATCCTGCTGTGTCACATGGAATCGAATATAAAAAATAACAGTTGATAAAAAAGAGGCTCGTATAAAAAGAATCTAGGTTCCAATTTCCAATTTTTTTCTGCCCACTTTTAGTGAGTAGCTTGTTGAAACAAGTTTTGCCTTCAATTAGTAGTTACATAGGTAATATTGATGCAGTTTTTGGTTGATTGCTCCAAAAAAAGGAGTCTAATTTCTTGTTTTGGAAGAAGGTTTAGAGCTTACTACAACTAAGCATGAACATTGGTAGTTAGTTCAACAATATCGAAAATGAATATTTTAACATTACAAGCAACGAAAATTTTAATTATTATTACTTTAAAAAATCTGGTGGTGGAATCACATGTAGTAAGAAAATATAATAAAACAAACGGAAGACTGCATCCATTTTATTTCAACTTATTATTGTGTACATGTGTAAGCGTAAGTAATTGTAAAGTTTTGATAGTTGAAACCAGTTAAAACGATAGTTTGTTCTGACAAGTTAAAGCCGAATACAAAGCTATTCCGTTAAAGAAAATATGTCAAATGGAGTTTTCTTTTCTAGCCCAAGACAACATATTGTTACATACTGCGATCAAAAGTTTTTATTATATGATGTGACTGCTACCGCTAGATGAGTTGGTTATACAAATATAAAATTAAAGAGCGGGAAAAAATCCACTCCCAGCTATTAAACTAAATTATACGTTTAACGTTTATCATTTAGATTATTTATAAGTAACATAATAATATTAATAACTTAATAGGTTTAATATTCTTTTACTATATCGGTTTGCGCGAGTATTAAAAAATAATGACTGTCCACATAAAAATGAGAACATAATGAAACATTTATGTTTTTTAAGGCAGTTTATTGTATCTGAAAACATGAAGACTAGAAATTAAATAAAGGTTTAAAATGTATTTACAACTAACTATATATACCAACATTATTTTAAAATCATGTTTATATTTATTTTATTTAATCAATGTTGATATATTTACAAATTATATATTTTCAATGCGGTTATTTCTAGTCACTGATATTATTAATTTTTTAAAGAATGTGCAAGAGTATAGTTGTTGAAATGATTTTTAAAAGAGAGGAAGTGACTATGCATATTGCGAGAGAGGTTAAGGACAATGTAGTGGATTTTGTTCAATAAGTTTGTTGGTAAAATTAAAAGCATACAAGTAAATTTTTTAAATTGTTTGAATCAAGGTGGGTTAATACTACATGTCTGCATACATAATTATCTAAAGAGGGTAACCAATAAAATGTCGGTTTGTCGGCAATTTCCTTGTTTTAATTGATTTAATTCCTTCTTATACTATGTCCACTGTTTTCAGCCATCAGCTGTAGACTAAACATAAACCTATCACACTGCCGAATATTTTAGCTGAGGCGTGTCACTAATAAATGTTATTGTATTATTAAAATCAAACGCAATTTGTTAATCCTTGATAAGTTCAGTAGTAGTTATCTTTATAGCTGCCAATTTATGAGAAACAACACCACTTATCTGTTCAGCTGATGCATTCATTAGACGATTGATATTCTTATAATTGTTATATTATGTACATAGGACGTTGAAAATAAAGTAATAACTTAAAGCTCATTAAAACTGTTATTTCATTCCTATTGATAACTCAACGCCCGAGGACAAAGTATCATTTAAATTCTAAACACGGTCTCCATCAATGTGACAAAGAGAAATGTCTGTTCGTTAAATTTTTAGTTTAATAAACTGAAATATTATAATAGAACAAAACTCTAACATTATGAAACATTCAAAACATGTGAAGCTTAATATACATCTTTTCCAATGATTAATGCATTTTAGTCTTTTAAGTCGTACAATTATTTCCTTAATAAGGAAATGGTGTAATTACTAAGAGGTATAATTAGCCGTGAATCATATTTTAATAACTACTTTTAGTATGTAATGAAATAAATGAATTATAGTATATGACTTGGTTTTTATAAAACCACGACATAAAATACAAGTACAACATAGTAGAAATAATTGCCTTTATATGAACATTATTATATATATAGGCAAACATTTCTATAAAATGTATACAGTTTGCGAAATAATATGTTTTATATATCAAATAACGTCTACGTACTAACTGCAAACCAATATTTTTATTCATAAGCTGCTACAAGCTGCCAATAATTTAAACGAAATAGACCGTAAATTCTGAACGTATGCAATTCCAATATAGCTTGTATTATCAAAACGTTGATGCATTAATCTTTCACATTTGTTAATAACAAGTTGATATTCGCCCGGTTTGCTGGACACAAAAATAAATAATAAAATGAAATGTGGTGTTTATTATAAATAGAAACTATGGACGAATTATGGAACATCAACTGATCAAAGTGGCATCTCAATACATTAAATAGTTTTCGTTTAGAAATACGGTGGGCCCTCCCAGAAAATTGGTTCCTGAAAGTGCGTACGTTAATAGTTCCTATGTAGAGGGATGTGAAATAGGCACCGACAACTGTGTTTTAAAGTGTTTTTCATCATGTACGCGTTATGAAGTTAAAGTCATGCTAAATACCTTTGGTTGTTTACTTTATAAACATGTAGAGTCAGTTGATTACCACCTTTTTATCCTTATTTCTTGATAAAGATTTTTATAACGTGCTATTTAGTTATCAATCATTCTTCGATGAAAATTTTTGAAATTTACAAATGTGCGCAATAACGAATTGTGCAAAAATAGAATACGCGAAAGTCGAAGTTCGCCTGTGATTGGAGAAGATAAACAATGTAAAGTACAGTTAGATAAAGCTGTCTTTTTAATAACCTAAAATGTTTCCCACGAATAAAAACACCAGTAAGGTTCATCATTTATATAATTTTGTTCACAATTGATATTAAAATCCATAGTTTTTATTTTTTTTCATGTAAACCTTGTTATTTTTTATAATTAAGTATGTACGTTTTCAAAGTTGTTGTTGTATAAAACCGTTGTATTAAATGCGTATAGTTGTATAAATAGCATAATAGAAAAACCTTTTGTATAATAAATCATCAAATTAAAATGTATAATATTAGCTACTATACTTCGATGTAGCATCGCTTAATTTCTATAAATATGAATAGAAAACGCAAAAGTGCATTATTATGCATTAAACAGAATAGTATTCTGATAAGCCAAGAATACTCAATAAATAGAATAAGTTTCTTCATTATGATAATTTGTTCGAAGTTTCCAGAGCGTTTGTTTTACCAAGTCGCATAATTTTTTAAATTCGCAAAAATATTTTCTTGATAAATTCAATACTTTTCGTTATTTAGGACTAAATAATCGTACAAGTGTTATCTTTACAATTTTCTTTGTTGTAGAGGTATTTAAACTAAGGATTAGTCATTGAAATGGAAAACTGGAGCAAAGCAGTTCATTCTGACAATAGCTAGGAATTTATAACGATACTAGTAACATAACGATGTGATATATGTATATATTACTGAAGCACCACAAAATTATGTGAAGAAAAAAATCACATGCACTGTTATTGGAGTTAATTTAATGTTAAATTAAAATATTAAAAGATAGGTAATAACAAAAAACTAAAACTGGTGAAGATCTGATAAACTTCAAACAACTGGGTACTTTATATTTATAATGGATAACTATTAATTAAGCTACTTTTTGAATTCCTGCGTGGTGCGACAGCTTTGTCGCTTGCTTTATGTTTGAGTGGAAATGCTAGTAGTGTCTTTCCTAACTTACCTGAGCGACAACCTCTTACTGCCGTAATAACATCCGCATTTCAGAATATGAAGTATTGTAATATATACAACTATTTATTGGGCTATGAACTAGTCGTCTCTCGCCTGCTTGTTTAGTCTTGGTAATGTTTTTTTTAATAATATTAAGATTCATCTCCCTCTAATACTTGTCAAATTTTCGAGTTCATCAACTCGGAGAGTAAAAGGTCTCATTAAAAAAGTCCTCTCATTTCTCTTTTTGGAGTGGTATTTAAAGAAAAAACACTTTCACAGTTGATACCTACACATAATAGGTAACACATTCTCCAAATTTCATGTCTTTAAGTCCCACATGCATAGATAACCACCCTTTACCTTATATTGATATACAGCCATTTTAATTTAAAAAAGAAACCAGTAAATAATGAAAATTTCTACTTCAACCGTTCTGAGACTACAATGCCATTAACAGACGCATGAGTGTTATGATAGCCTTTTTCTTTTTTCTTTTTAATCAATTATGGGCTATCATTTGACCATGATTTCATCTGACGTTATGTGACCATGAGAACGTAGATGGTGAAGCGTGTTAGCTACGAATACTTCTTGCTCTCACAAGTATGACTGCCGGAGCAGCAACGCTGTTATAGTGATAGATTGTTATTGAAAGTTGTAGTTAGCTACCATCATACCGCCATACAGACTCCACTACTCCTGTGGCCGGGGAATCGAACCTAGAACCTCCGCGTTACAAGGCAAGCGGGTAAACTACTACGCTACAGAGGCAGTAAGCGCGCATGTATTAAAAAAAAAAGATTTTTCTAAATACACATGGGCTTAATTAATAAACTGATAACACATAAAAAGTGTAGAAGTAAGTGTTAAATATTATCAATAAATATAAATTCAAAATACAGTAATATTGGCAAATTATTTGTAATAATACATACATAAGTATTATATTATGGATTTACGGTAAGCAATAGCGCCCGACATACAATTTACGCGTTAATATCGGTGGCCACGTGAATTGGGAACAATACGCCCTCGCCACTCGTTATGTCTCCGACAGCTCTAATGCTAATCACCTAATTACGGAGCGATGCCGTAGCAAGGCATATCATATGGTCTATTATGTCAATATTAATATGATATTGTAGGTATAATATTATTAGATTAATAATACCTTAATACGCATCTAATACATTCGCTTACTCATCTATACGACAAATAAGGGTATTTTGTAAGCAATACAATAATTCTCTATCACTTGAAGCTATCTTCGTATTATGTCTGAAATTTAAAAGGAACATTCTGTCTATCATACGACAAACGCCAAAATGGAGATTAGATAAGATATATTATTTTTTGCGAACTTATCATTTAACTATAAATTTAAATAAAAAAAACTTACAATGTAATTAAACTATCTATGCTCATTCTATTGGGTTTGAGAGTTAAGTCTAACTCTTTGAAAATAAAAGAACTATTATATTGATTACTTGATTTTCAGTATTAGTTAGCTTCATAAATTAGAATTTAAAGCGTATTAACTGAAAATTTTACTGAATGTATTCAAGTACCGACATGAATACACTATCTAATATCCATACTCATATTTAATTAATATTGAAGACTTCTAAACGGATGGATGTTGGTTTGAATGTAATATAAATTTCATTTTGAACGTTATTAAACGTGAATGAAACCTTCGTGTAATATGAATGTTGCATATGAATTTTGTGTGAGTATTTAACGTTAAGTTTCTCTTGCTAGAGACCGAGTGATCCATCGCAATATTCAGTTCTATTATTATTCAATTCCAGCAACACATCGACCTCATTGGATCTTCTACACTTACCTCTTTTCCTAATTTTGTGTATGCAACAGTAGATATCGTGGAGCGTATAGTCTTCTACTGAGACATTTATTTCTGAGAAAATCTTTTTTTTTGTCGCAGTGATACAAAAATTAATGAAATTTCTAATAATAATAAAATAAAGTTGGACTATCACAAAAGTTTACATTCTTCGAAAGTTTATGTTCTTTGCAATATTTGCATTTGGGTGTATAGAAGCACTAATCTCGTAGGTGTGCAAACATTACTGTATATCCGTCGGTGAAGCTAGTTCAATAAACGAAAAGAGAAGCACTAACAACACAGTTTGAAGACGATGTGGTGCAGTCTAAGCATCCTAATTAAGAGTTTTCTTTTACGAGCATAGGTATCGTATGAACAAAGTAAAATATTTATTGTATTAATATCTGTGATTTGTTTTATAAACTATTGTCATATCATGGCAATACTCGTTCATTCCCTCTAATATAATTTAAAATATAAGTTATGATTAAATAAAATAACACAAGGCTTACATTACTATTCTGTGCGCAAACCATACAGAACACATTTTTGCTATTTTTCTTAAGCTAGCTCCGTTCGCATATCAAGAGTTACACTGCCGGCCAAAAGCTTGAGACCACCTTGAAAAAATTACAATATTGAATAAAACTCCAAAAGCTAGTGCTCTACAAATTATTTATTTACCTT
>DWQX01003307.1:0-18258 GCA_018245475.1 Pharmacophagus antenor
ATATATATAAAATAAAATAAAATATTTCTTTTATAATCAATCACTTATTAACAATTCAGGATACCACTTTCCGATGCAGACTAATTTATAAATAGTGTTAGGCTATTTTTAGTAATTGTAAAGCCTCGTTGAGGTTTTTTTAACGGAATTTATTTGAATTTTAACTTATTGTATCATTTTAATTAAAAGCGTTCAATATACCCTGCAATGTGAACTAATATCAGCAACCACATGTACATATTTTCCTTTTTTTGGGGTTTTTTTTCCATTTAATTGGAGGTAATTTTTCACTCTTTTAACGAAACCAAACTGTGGGTAATTTCTTCTAACACAAAAACTTTGTAATATTATTCATAGTCACAGAAGGTAACAAAAAAAAATACACGTATTGAGAATGTCAATGTCATCGGTTAAAAGCGTTAAATAACAATAAAACAAATCGTATCAAATTTCTCTGCACACCAAAAATTCTCTACAAATCATATCCTCACATTACAATAAATTGTAATCACAAATAAAGATGCTCATTGTTCTGCATTAACTATTTTGTCCCAATTCAAACATGCGGAACTGACTGACAGCGCTTTGGCCCTGTACTTAAAAAATCTCCGTTGCGAAAGTTATCGTTATTGCAGGAGTATAAATGAGTTATATGTATCCATCAGTATTCTAAACTTTACGATTTTAGTCTAAGAAAAAGTAATAGTAAAGACATACGTACGTATACACCTCAAAAATGGTTATATACTCTTTAATATTACTTTTAAAAAAAAAAACTTTTAGGTGTGTATTCTATTAAACGCAAATAAAAGCGTGGACGATAGAATTAACGTCACAATTAAAGTGTCTAATTTGTGTACAAAAAAATTTAAAGGATATAATGAACATCGCGTCGGGTCGACCGTACAGCATAGTGAGGCGCAAGCTTCGCCCCTGGACACCCCGGTTGACAAAGAGTCTCTAGCCGGACCTGTTGTCTGACGTGGTTACCACTCTATTCCTACCTAGAGTGGACCACGTCCCGCCGGTCATGGGCTCGTCGCAACGCGCAGGGGAGAGTGGGCCAAATCACGCGCCCGAGGTAACCGAGAGGAAGCTGGGGGCTGCGGTGTTGGAGCTTAAAGCCAAAAACGCCGCGTCGGGACCCGACAGAATTCCCGGTAAGGCGTGGGTCCGAGCCCTCAGGAGGGAGGACAAAGCTCTGGAGCCGCGAGTCTGGCGCTTGTTTAGCACTCGCCTTCAGCAGGGCCAAATCCCGAGGGGATGGAAGACGGGCAAGATGGTCCTACTGAGGAAAGACGGGCGAGATGCTGGCACACCTTCGTCGTACCGGCCTATAGTGCTGCTCGACGAAGTATGCAAGCTTTTAGAGCGGGTTGTCGCTGACCGCTTGGTCGGTCACCTGCTGAACGTGGACCCGGACCTCAGCGGGAACCAGTTTGGTTTCCGCCACGGTCGCTCCACCCTGGACACCATCTCGCGCACCCGTACGTTGTCGGAGGATGTGGTGGCTCGCGGTGGGGTCGTGCTGGCGGTGTCCCTTGACATCGCCAACGCGTTCAACACCCCGCCGCGGCGCTGTATAAGAGAATCACTCAGGTACCACGGAGTGTCGGGGTACCTGCACCGCATCATCGCAGCGTACCTCTCCGAGAGAGCGGATAGGTATCCGACGCGATAGGGGTAGAGCGAGCGGGCGATGTCGTGCGGTGTTCCACAGGGTTCGGTACTAGGGCCGCTCCTGTGGAACATCGGATACGATTGGGTGCTGCGGGGCGCATACCTGAGGAGGGTTGACGTTTCGTGTTACGCGACTTAAACCTTCCTCATGGCGTGTGCAGCATCGCATGGGGAGGTGGCTCTTATTGCCACGGCTGGTGTGGCACAAGTAGTTGCGCGCATTAGGCGACTCGGGTTGGAGGTGGCGCTCAGCAAGTCGGAGGCCCTGTGTTTCCACGGACCCTCCAAACGAGCACCTCCGGATCATGCCTCACAGTCGGTGGCGTGACCATAGGCGTCAAGTCGAAGATGCGGTACCTGGGCATCGTCCTCGACAGCCGGTGTAATTTTGAGGCACACTTTAGCCGGTTGTCTCCGAAGCTGACGAGCACCGCTTGCGCTCCCAGCAGATTGCTCCTAGAGACTCCGCCTGCCGTCGATTGTTTGAGGGAGTGGCGCGGTCTATGGCGCTGTATGGCGCGCCTATATGGGTGAGCGACCTCAATGCCCGCAACAGGACCCTGCTGCGGAGGCCGCAGCGGGTGATAGCAATGAGATGCGCCAGAGCGTAACGCACCGTCTCGTACGAGGCGGTCTGCTTAATGGGGGGAACTACGCCACGGTATCTCGAGGCTGAGGTCTTGGCCTCGGACTATCGGCAAAGGGCAGAGCCGCGCGCGCGAGGTTTGGAGCCTTGCCCAGAGGAGACGGAAGGTCTGAGGGACGCTCTTCGTCGCCGTCTCCTCAGAAGATGGCGGTAACGCCTAGAAAACACGACTGCTGGCCAGCTTACGATTGCGGCCATCCGCCCGGTCTTAAAGGACTGAGTGGAGAAGGGGCACGGAGCTATGATGTTCCGACTAGCGCAGGTTCTATCGGGGCACGGGTGTTTCGGAAGATACCTGTGCAACGTGGCGGGGAAGTAACTCTCCACTGTGGTAGCCCGAAGGGCACTTCGTGGGACACCCCCGCGGAGTTTCCGGCGAGGTCAGCTCACCGCGCTGAGCTTGTCGCGGTCGTGGAGGTGGATCTGTCGCTACCGACTGTGGTGGAAGCCATGGTCGATAGCGACACATTGTGGAGAGCGATGGTCTCTTTCTGCGAAGAAGTAATATCGCAGAAGGAGGCGGCGGAGCGGGCGAGGGAAGAGTACCCTTCGTCGCAGCCTATCCGCCGCAGACGCATGGGCTGCAGGAGGGCGGCGCTCAACCGCCTCATGCCGCCTTAATGGGGACTTCGTGTGGCGGACTCAGGACATCCGTCACCCGGCGCAAAAGTCTCCGAGACGAGTTACGTTCTCCGACCCGTCGACCACCGAGAGGGTGTGGGCCTCGAAAGGCCTGAGAGAGGCCCGCTCTGTGTGAGTGGGTATTGCCGACGAAGTTGCGGAAGTGTGCAAAAGCTTTCCCGTGACTTCGCTATAGGCGCAAGATGGAGAACCGTTGGAGTTTAAGTCGGTGCAAGTCCGACATAACCTGTCCTTGTCCCCAAGAAGGCAGGTATGCGAAGGCATTTTCCCCCCCACGTAAAATAAAGGGGGCAACAACCTTTTGTCGGAAGAGTAAATTACAATTTACAAAATTTCAGTTTTATAACAGTCACAATTTTATATTTTCCAACAATAAATAATACTAGCATAAAGTTTTATTTCATAAAAAAATATCTATTCATAAATATACAAGTAGTGTATTTTTTTTATAAAATAAATAATATTTGTATATGAGACTATAAACCGGTAGCTTCATATCCAAAGAGGCCCATATCATATGACTCGCGAACCGCAGGTTTCGATCCCTGGACTAAACAATCAGATTCCCTTAAATTGCTGTTGCTTTACTATACATAGATGAATACTACTAACAAAGAACATTTGTTGCGATAACCTGTAGGTCAAACTCTCAGCATTTGTCTGCTGAATCATTGCGTGAGGCCAATAATATATAACAAATAAAAATATTTTTTTTTAAATTCAGTCAATAATTAAAAAATGGGCTGAGTAAATAAATGATTAATAATACGCATTATTTTAAAATTATAAATATTTTTAAAAAAAAATTGAAGTCAATGTTATGTAAATTATATTTCTATTACATCTTACATTAACTTATTGAATTAAACAGAAATATAGTATTGATATTTTTTATTATAAGAGGTTTATATTATAGACTCGTAAATACCGGGAAATTGATATCCATTGGCTCACTTATACAATAACTTTGAGACATAAGTATCCATTTACTTAAACTTGATGATCGCTTCACGCCCCCATATTTCGTTATTGACAGTCATGCATAAAATTAGTAACGTGTAACGATGCACAACCATTGTAAGCAACGGTCGAAACCATCTAATTAGAGCATCCTCGGTGATTGTGCAACGCGGTAAGGCAACAGCCACGAAGCGTGCACCCGCTAACTGATTGCCCGAGGTATTTATTGCTCCAGTCCGTGGTGCGCTAGTTGCAATTGCAGGTCGTTTGTTTCACTTCGAAGGAATACGTATTGTTTGTAAACTTATCTGACATCTAAAAGTACGGCCTACAGAACAATCGAAGAGTTCGTCCATGTTTTCGAATGGTTCCTAGTTTTGTGTACGCGATGTGTAATTGCTTATTTCCTTTTTTGGTATAAACGAATCTTGTTCGTATAGCCTTGACCCCTATTTGAGTTGATACAATCGCACCAAATAAAATTAATTATTTAAGAAAATACATTTTCAACTGATAGATTATAAAAAATGTTTTATTTTTCAATAATACCTGTCAAAGCTGTTTTTGAATCAACCGGGTCGGGGAGAAACCAGTAAACGTATTCATAAGAGCAAGGTCAAAATTCATAAATATTTCCTCTCGTTCATTTAATATGCATATGCATAATTTAAGCCGATTAATTTTAGATGTTATTAGCGAAAACGTTACAACATCTTACCATCCGTTATTATGTAAAATAATTTGTTTTCTAAATATTTTGCAATTTATTAATGCTGACTTTCAAACCCGTGACTCCATTGGCACGCGACATTTACATAGCCACTCGACGACTTAGAGTCGTAGACATTCACAAAACCTAACCAAGAACCTAATCAATTATGAATTTTAAGAACATTATCTTCAAACCTGGACAAAGTAGCATAAATCATGAATTTTTTTTAGTGTTAGATAAATTATACTCAATTATAAAAACACAACAAGCTTATGTAGTCTACACTTTTCCCGATACTTTTAGACATTACTTTTCATC
Source organism: Pharmacophagus antenor (assembly GCA_018245475.1). NCBI lineage: Eukaryota > Metazoa > Arthropoda > Insecta > Lepidoptera > Papilionidae > Pharmacophagus > Pharmacophagus antenor. Next base: position 4,959 of record DWQX01003307.1, read on the forward strand.
GAATGAACTTTAAAAAGTATATTTCTATAATCATGATTTTTTAAATGGAGTCTGCATTAAAAAGAAATTATTTTGCTATAAACTCTTTGGAAATGTCCTTATCAGATGACGAAGGGGCCGTTTGTTGGCGCACAGTCGCTAAAGAACGTCTGCTGTGGTTTTATCAAGATAATGTGTCACCGAAGTATGCATGAAAGTGATAACCAAGCCGAAGAACAACGAGGTGTTTTTATCATATTTTTTTTATGATTAAATGCCGTAGAACAATAATTAAATAAATATTATAGCCTTTGTTATTTACATTAAAAAATCCATTAAATATACCATTTTTTTAAAATGTAAATTATTAAAAATAAAACAATGTAATTTTTACTTCCTGGCAGTCTGTAGAGTATTAACTGAGAAGAGGGATATTTTAATATTAAAAATATAATAAGTATAAACTACCATTATTAACATCCAACAATTTCATGAACATAATTTTTTAAAATATTTTTTACAAAATTTTTTTAAAAATATATATTATAAATTGGTCAACTAATACTTGATATCTTGTCATATTTGGCTATGATAATGAATTTATAAAATGAAATTTCGTTGCACTTTCTTCCATATACCACTGGCAAAAATTTTATCACACAATTAAAAAAATGAGCCGTCTGGGAGAAGAGATGCTTAAAGGTTAAAAATAATTAGCTCTTTTAAGCTTAATTTTGATTATTTATAATATTGAATATTATTAACAGATACGACAACCCGTATCATAGGAAATAAAACAAAAAAAAAGTTTTAGGAATTTGCTCGAAACGTCTCGAACACATATTTATAAGACAAAATATAGTTTTAAAATCTGTCTGTGATAAGAATATCTATGATTTATTTTAATGTATATAAGTCTACTAATAAAATAATTATGTTAAGCATCCTTAAACAATTTATGGTAATTATCAAATTAAAGAATGCGAAAGAACAAACTGAGCGATCAAGGTGGGCGTCGATTGTATGACATCAGTCATTTGCCATTGCTCACCGACGCAGCCCCTCTTGTGTTCCAATGAGCATAAATAAAATGCTCAACTTTATTTCAATTATACGACACCTCTACAAAACCTAGATAAACGAAACAAAATGATATCTTTAAACTCATTTTATATGTGCGGTTAAATAATTCAATAACAAGGTCTATTTATAAATACTAGCTACACTCGTATACTTTAAAGGCTTTCCGTTTTTATTTTAATTTACCTTTTCTTTAAAAATTAATGTTCATCGTTTTAAGTTTCCTTCCCATCACTTTTTATAGAGATCGATGCGAACTATAAGGTTAACATCCTGTGATGTCTAACCTCATTGGCTCATTCCTAAAACTAAATAACACTAAAAAGCCTGTTTGCCGGAGTCAATGAATCCGATCTTTTCTATCAGCTTACGTCAAAAACAGATACCGCTATTATTATTTGACGACTTCGGACTGTAAGTTAGGATATTGCGCCGTATATATTATAAATTTATGTTGCAACAAACGAATCAATTTAAAGGAATAGGCTGTTGACCTATTTAGACACACTCAAAATGCTTCGGGTCACTTATTTCAGATGTTACAACGAACATCTTTCCATTAGGGATATTGCATCCAATATTATTTTACTACGAAGCGATCACCACTCTGTTGTAAATGCGATATTTGTAAGTATTCCCACACAATATACATAATCATACATCGCTAGTTCTTGTAATAAAATAACTTATGTTACGAAAACAAATAATTAGCTTTCAAGTGTACTTTTATTCTTAAATTATAATATCTGTTCATTCACAAATTAAAATATAAATAGAATAAACTGATCTCTAATTACAAGAGGAAACTGTGGGACTATTGCTTTCTCTTCGCTCACACAGCCAATTGAGATTGGTCAGCCAATACATAACATTTATCTATTAGTTAAATTAACATTCCAAATAAAATATTACATTGTTAAGTGAATTATAATCAAGTATTATAGCGGTTATAATCTGGTATTTTCTGCAGAAACATTTTAAGATTATTGTTTAAATTGTTCTTCATTATAATTTTTACTTAAGGTATATATTATATTATGGCTATGTTATTATTATTTTTTAGTGTTAACAACTTTTAACGAATATAAAATTCATCATATCAGACATAGATTGATTGTTGAATATTTTCAAGTTAAAGACTTCTTCAAATTCGTCACATAAGTCACAATAGAATGGCTTGCACAAGAATGGTGAAATAACATGCAATGAAAAATTAAATTTTGTATTTTAATGCGACCTTTTAAAATTTTTTTTAGTTACTAAATACAAATGAAAATTTGTATTATACTTTTATTATCCAATGCCCGCAACTACATACAAAATGTCTTGTCTATTCTTCAGTCTATTTGTATCCACAATATTAACTGAGGTGACCATCTATTTTACTTGATGCGGCTACATACAGACACGACACAACAAAGAGGCGAAAATAATTTAAAAAAATTATTGATTTGGTCTCTGTATTATTTATTTCGACAATTACAGAAGGAACTTATAAAAATAATCAATGTACATGGTGTATTTTAGCGATATGTGTACACGTATGGATTAAATAAAAGTAAAAACTTAGTAAAGCCATTTTTTATAAATTTCATATTATGAATAACTGCATCGATCTGTATTTAATATAATTTAATTTTTATCCAGAGAAATATTCCCTTACATTCTTAGGAGTTTTGTGTAATTATTTTTTCTTTATATCCCTTTCTGTTACAAATCTAACATTCAAATATTACGAAGCAAGATACACCTTATACAATTATAATTAACCACTATAATCGACGTCTATTATACTAATTAATACAAAACGTTCTAAATACTACCATTTTTAATCACTCTATGTGATAACTCTCAAGAACTTAAATAATAACACGTTACTATAATAAATTCTTATTGAACAATATTATTATCAATTCCATAACTAAATATTCAATATACAGCTCTACATAAATGTAATTAAAACTAATCAAACGAAGGGATACATTATAGTTCAGAATGATGCCTAATAAATGTTACTGAATTATAAAGGCAGGCGGGAAAACGAAAACAGGGAAGAGTTATGGCGGGCGGCCAATGCAGCAAGTGCCAGTGGGTAATGCGGGGGTTGGGGGAGGGGGCGCCCGGGACGGCCGGGAGCGCAACCCGCGCCCTTAATCGCATTAAGCGCACGCTGCGGCGTGACCGACCTCAGCCTTGCCGTTGGTAAGCCGAACAATATCCCACATATCACTATTATTTACTATCTATTAATTACAGTAAACACTTACCAATAAACGACAATGATTGCTTTAAAACTTAAGCATAAAATTCTTATCCACTGATCACTTTCAGTTCGTAGCACTACTGACAGTTAAAACATATCCACCGAAGCATGTGTAGACGAGGCGAAGTCATCGATTCGCGATTGCAATGGTGCTGTGTGGTGCGGGTGCAGCGAGCGAGCGTCGCGACGTCGGCGGCGCGGAGCGTGGTGTGCGCGCGCGCCGGCAGTGGGGCCGACCGGTCGCAACCGGGCCGCGCTCTCACCGTACCCGCCGCCCTGCCACAATGTTAGCTATAATCGCACTTGACACCGTGCCGCGTTCGATCTCGAAGAAAGTTTCACATTCTATGCCGCGAGACACGAAAAACATCGGCAGCCAAAAATCACTTTCGAACGCGAACTCACCTATTCGACTGACCACTGAAGAAATGAAGCCGACAAACAATTGTAATTCAATTAGATGATACGGTCGCTCTTATTGTGTTGGCTTCGCTATTCTAAGTACAGGTTGTAAACTAGTGTTATGAAATTAAATAGCTTATAACTAATAATCAGTAATCCAAGAGCTACTGTTTAACTAAATATTTCAGAAACTTGTGTAGATTAGAGAAGCGGAAACAGAAGCATGATGCCTTTCTCAAAAAATACGATTTATTCATTTTAGTAAAAAAAGCTCAAAAAAAATTATGGTTAAATCTTCATATAACAAACCGAACAAAAATACAGTTTTAACTAAACAATTTGTCCTTGATGCTACGGAAATACTAAAACTAGTTTTTATTGTTTAAACCCAATCGAAAACCTAATACTTTTTTCCGTTATTTAAGTAGATGTAGAAAAAAGTATCTATTGTATTGATTGATTAAACTTCGATTAAACTTTAGCCCTACAATACAGTATATGATCATAAAAAATAAACATTGGTTATTACATAATTCTTGAAAATCCACTGAATGTAGATAGCACAGGCTTCATGTGCTTGCTTAGAGAAGCTTGTGACCAGCTGTGGGCGTCTTACGGCTGATGATTTATTAGATAACAAAACAATTAGTAAATAAAATAAAACTTCTAAATATAGTATAAGTATACCATATTATATAAGTAGTAAGGATTTACGCTATCCTCTAAAATAAGTAACGTTTTAATTCTTGCCTGAATTCTGAATCCAATATTCAGTCATTTACAAAAATTATTTACTGTGGTACGAATATACCGAAAGCAGCATTTGTCTCAATTTAGGCAAATGAAAACACCAATTTCTACCATTCCGGTATCCTACCAACAAGATTTATCTTTATCTAATTACGCGTGTCCAAGTAAGAGACAACCTTAGGTTTTTCTGCAAAAAATGCTCGCTCCCTTATGGAATTTTAAATGCTTTAATTACAGATACATTCTTCGCTATCTTTTAGTTAACTTTTGTGAAATCTAATTAAACCTTATACTATAAGTGAATAGCCATTTGGCACCGGCTTAGAATAGTGCCAACCCATCACTTCCCGCGGGTGTCGTATAAGGCGACTTAGGGAAAATCAGGGGATGGGCAGCAGCGTCCCCCATGTATATGTAACACTACTATATCACTGCGATCGCCAACCCGCCTGCCAAGCGTGGTGATTACGGCAAAACCCCACAATGAGTAACAGAAGAAACTGGGTAGACGAGGCGGTGCTGAGCTGAGACTAAGGACATTTGGCATTAGACAACGGAACCCCCGAGGTCAGAGGCTTGCTGACTTCATGGAAAAGGAGGGACTCTATATAATGAACTCTTTCTTCAAGAAGCGAGAACACCGCATATGAACATGAGTAGGTGAGTCCCGATGGCACAACGCGAAACGAGATAGACTTCATCTTGTCGACGAAACGGTATATGTTCAATGATGTCTCTTGATAAACACAGTCAAAACTGGAAGCGATCACCGGCTGGTAAGAGGCACATTGAATATCAACTCTAATTGCACAACTGCTTCGAATACCTAGGCGAGTGCGAAGATGTGGACGACTACAGCAGCAAGATTGTGGAAACTGTCCAGACAGTGGGGAAAAACACTTTTAAAGCCCACCAAATCAGCAAACCCAACAAAATCTCAAACCCCACACTCAGGCTAATAGAGAAAAGACGAGAATGATTCTGCGGTCCCCGGGTGACGTGGTCCAATACAAGCAGCTAAATAGACAAGTCTCTGACTCGTGACCTTCCCGAGCACAATATCAGCACCGTCACAGAGGCTATCAAGCGCAACAAAGATTCCAAGGTGTTCGCGAGGGATCTGTCAATTGGACAAAGTCAGTTGACTAAAATCAAGACCAAAGACGGTAGGATCGTGTCTTCCAAAACTGAGCTCTTAAGGGAAATCGAGATGTTCTACGGACAGTTATTCACATCGACACAACCTGCCAGCAATATGGCAAAAGACCCAAGAGCCAAACTAACCCGACACTATACCGAAGGAATCCCGGACGTTAGCCTACACGAGATTAATACGGCTATTAAACAGCTCAAAAACAACAAGGCGCCGGGAGATGACGGAATAACAGCAGACCTTCTTAAAGCCGGCGGAAAACCGATATTGAAAGCTCTTCAGAAGCTGTTTAATTCTGTCATCCACGAGGGCAAAACGCCCCAGGCATGGCACAGAAGTGTGGTGATGCACTTCTTCAAGAAGGGTGATAAAACTACTGAAGAACTACAGACCCATCTCATTTCTGAGCCATGTTTATAAGCTATTCCAGAGTTATCAAGAATCGTCTCGCACGCAGGTTAGACGACTTCCAGCCTTCCGAACAATCCGGTTATGCCGGTATATCCAGTCTATGCTTGGCGTTTGTGAACTATGAAAATCCTTTGATTTGATCGAATTCTTGGCAATGCTATGGTCTCTCCAGCGGTGCCAAGTTGACTATCGGTACATCGAAGTGTTAAAGAGCTCATACGAAAACGCCACCATGTCCATCCGTCTTCAGAATCAGAGCTTTGAGTCCATTCCACTGCAGCGACGTGTAAGACAGGGAGACGTCATATCTCCGATAGTGTTTTCCGCTGCTTTGGAGGACGTGTTCAAGCTTTTGCACTGGAGGGAACAAGGCATTAACATCAATGGCGAATACCTTTCGCACCTTCGATTCGCCGACGATATTGTAATCATGGCGGACACTCTGGAAGATCTCGCCGCTATTCTCGATGACCTCAGTAGTCTCACACGAAGTAGGTCTCAAAATGAACATGGACAAGGCGAAGATTATGTCAAACGTCCATGTACTACCCACTGAAGGTAGGAGACACTACACTCGAAGTTGTAGACGAGTATGTATACCTGGGACAAATAGTCCAATTACGTAGGTCCAACTTCGAACAAGAGGTTAATCGTCGAATCCAACTCATCTGGGCAGCATTCAGGATGCTGCATAAGATATTTTCGTCTCAGATACTGCAGTGTCTCAAGACGAAAGTCTTTAACTAGTGTGTGTTGCCAGTGGTGACATATGGATCTGAAACGTGGTCGCTCACAATGAGCCTTATAATAGCTCTCAGAATAGCCAGTCCAAAGTGGCAGTGGGCGGGGCACACAGCCGTTGGGGCCGAATAGTTCTCGAATGGCGAACGCGTGCTGGCAAACGCAGAGTTGGCAGACCTCCCATAAGATGGACCGACTCCTTGAACAAAGTCGCTGGGACAGGCTGGATGAGAAAAGCGCATAGCCGTTCGTCGGTGCGATCCTTGGAGGAGGCCTTTGTCCTGCTGTGGACGCGTTTCGGCTGATATGATGATGATAAGTAAATATGAAATTTTATTTACTTAGGCATTGTTGAAAATTTGGTCATAACGGACGAACTTTATTCAAGTAGTTTCACCATTTGATTTACTCATAAAAACTGTATTTTAATTTCAATATTTTATTCATGCGAAAAAGGGTTTTTTACCGGTATTACTTAGTTCGATCATCAGATAAATTTGAGGAACAGTAACGCAAATATTTTATTTACTTGTTTAACACTTTTTAAGCAATGTCAGTTGTTTTTGTTTACGATACATTGGCTATATGCATTACTGTGGTATTTATTATTATTCATTACAATAATTATAAATAACGATGACGTTATAAAGAAGGTACCGTGACCAACTCATTTTATATCTGAAATTTGTTGATTTATAAATTTATATGAATCGTAAAAAAATATTGAGAAATTTTCAAAGAAGTTTGTGGTAGTATCAACAGCATAGTTTCAAATAGTGAAAGTTTATTTCGATTTGAATACAATATTTTTTTGATGTATGAAAAGAAATAAAATAGTATTATAATCAAATACTGATACAAACTTCCATTATAAAGTGTAGACTCTCTTCGACAATTTTTGTAAATTAAATACGACGGTGACGTATGTCCAGAAGCCAGCGAGGTCATCTATAAGGAGTCAGATACTTGTTAGCCTTATCACGTAGAAAAGCACTTTTATGGAAGAAGGTTGAACCCAATTTTGTAAGATTTAGTTCGCAAAATAATTGACCAAAATTTTACTATATTATGTAGAAAAGATATGTTCTTAAATAATTATATCTAAGTGTATAGTAAATACGTTCTAATTTATGGAACTATGTCACGAAAATTGTACAGTTATGTAAAAATAAATAACTGTGGATAATGAAATATAATTGTTAACTTATCAATTTTTATAATCGTAGCAAACACACGCGTTTACAGCGAATACACGGAAGCCATACTAAATGCAGATAGGTCAAACGAATTACATGTAATATCTTTCGTGGCTTCGTTAAAGTTTAATAATAAAAATATACCAAAAACGTAGGTATTATTTAAAAATAATAGTTGTATCCACAAATTTACAGACACACTTGTACATCTATCGACATACATTATTTCTATTGATGGGTTCACACGTAAACGATGGGCTATTAAATCTCTGATAATTTTTATGTTGTACAGACATCGTTTAATTAGTCACGACCTGTGAACACGCCCAATCAATTTCATAGAAAAATATAAAGCATTATAAAAATTAATCTGTTTGTTGAACTACGTCCCCAGATAATTTACGCACGGACATATTACCAGACGGTATAAACTGCACAGACTAATTTTATAAAAAAAGACACGAGTCACTAGTTAATGAAAAGTACACTAATCTATAGTCACTTTACATTTATTTTGTCGTTCATTGACCTTAGATTACAAACATTTTAAAATAATTTCGAAATTTTAGGCATATGAATATAGAGGATATAATCTAATTTATAATGTCTACGGGTCCTTTTTAATTTCATTACCCGTATTATATTTATTAAAAAAAATTGTACATACTTCAAAGCTGTAGGAGTCAATTGTACACTTAATCAATTTTTATGACGATTGTCAAACAGACTGCATTCTTATATTATTGCATTAAACAGAGATAAATAAATGCATTTTAAATTATATAGTACAAATAATGAAGATTCGTTAACCTATAACTTTTATTAATTTATTATGATAATAAAGCAGCCCAAACTATTAGGAGCTGATGTAGATTTGTCGTTGCATATTCATTGAAATTCCAATTAGTTTTTCTGGCGCTTGAAAAACAAACATTATAAATTTTGCATTAAGAATGTCGTTACACTAATTAGCACAAGAATTGAGGTCAAATTTATTGGCGATTAGCGGACGGTCATCAATATGCAATCATCGTGACCTAACGTCGCCTTAAACACATTTCGTGCTGAACTTTTTTTTTAAATTTTCTATTGAGGTTTTGTATGGCAAATAGTAATAACTAAAAAGTCATGAATACGAATATCTTACCAACTCTCACTTATGGCCGCTAAACACACACACACACAAGCCATAAAATTATAATTAAGAACCGATCATAGGGCGACAGAGAGAAGTATTATAGTTTTACATCGAGTTTTACACTCTTATCTACATTTTTATTTACTACATACTTTATATAATACATATTCTGTTCAGACTTATCTACATGTTTAATAAACATTATTACAAATAATTGAAAAATTATTATAGGCCGACCACGTTTGGTACTCGTACATGGGTCATTTAAGGGTAAACTATACTATAATCTGCATATAATAAGGTACTATAAAAATGGAACTACTTTGCAAAAAGTTATGTATGGTCATACATTCATAACAAAAGAATAAAAATATAACAACCGTCTTCCCATCGTCAGTGAATAACTCAATATTTAAAAAAAATCTACCATTAATAAACCCCTAAACACTTAAGCTATAAATTGTTGCTGAAAAGAGAATAAAGTACTCGCCCCGACGTTCTTACATTTTCCGTAAATTACCGTCATATTGTTTTACTTGTTTTCATTCATCCTTATCGAAGCGTCGTAAAAAGGAATTCGTTCGACATTCCATTGCGGGAAGCGCTGTAAACAATGCTAACCATCGGTAATTGGCGGCTTAGCTATTTCATGTCGATAAACATTCAGTAAATGGTAAAGTAAGTGTTGTTTACCGAGATGAAAATAACTGAACGGCAATTTATGCAGTTGGTTGTTGTGAAGAGGAGGTTATTATTTTTTGCTTATTTTTATCTTTCAACTTGTATGAACTGAAATATTTTTACTATGCTATCAACATTGATAATAATAACATAGTAAATAAAAATTACAAATCTTTTCTGTGTTATACTTTATACTCAATGCTCCATAAGTGTACGAAATTTTGCATTTGAATTTATTTTTTATATATAACTTTTACAGTAACTCTTAATAGTTGTAATTCATGGCTATTTTTAGCGTTGTTTAAGGCGGGATAAAATAGGACAACAGCAAATATGAAATAAATACAGAACACGTAATTGAAATATTTTAAATACCAACGTGTCATAACATAAAATATGGAGCGTGCTAATGATTGACCAATACATTTCGTGTGAAAAACACATGAGCATATATATAGGTAATATATTTGAAATGCTTATTTCGCCGAACTGTAAAAAGTGTTACAGTTTCGATGTTCGATTTCGTTGTGAAACAATTTATGAATAAACGAAGTATTGCCACAGGCAGGGTATGTAGTAACCAATTTTTTTTTTAAACTCGTTCACCCCTGTTACGATTTGGCAGGGCCTATACATTTCAATTCTTTTAATTTCTTATTTATTATTCACGCTTTCCTTGTTCTTCTTCCATACTCATACTAATTTTTCTCGCTTTTATTTCGTCTTTCTTTTTCATACTTCATCCTTATTCCTTCTTTCATACATCGCGCTTAAATAAGGGGACACATTTAATTTATTTATTTCCAATTTTTCTTAGTCTAATTATTATTATATATACATTATTTTCTTAATTTCTAACGACTTTGATTTCCTTTTTTCCAATTTTACAATACACAATTTATTTTACATTTTATTAATTATAATTGTTTTCCCTATAACTATTTTACAGTAATTTAAAAATATGTCTCGGCTTTTGTCCTCACTCATTATGAGCGCGATGTTACCTTCTAGTTTCACACCCATTCTTACCGCACAGTCAAACCGTTCCCTTCCATACTCGGGACAGCAGGTGACCAGGCGGGCCACGGTCTGGTTCACGCCTGGGTCACATGTGCACGCGGGACTCTCCCTCAACTTAAATTTATGTAAGTATGAGGAGAATCCCACGTGCTCCGTGAACATTTGGACCAGGCACGTGTCCACCTCCATCTTGCGGAGTGTGCGGTAGGCTGACGCGACGTCCAGGAAAAACATCCGCGTTGTCGAAACCTTCGTCCCTTCCACATAGCGCCTGTTCCACTCATCAAGCGTGCTTAGCCTAAGCTGCCGCTTGACAAACGTGACAGGACACTTATCTTAAGCAGGTCGCCTTTTATCCTTCAGGGCCGCAACCTTGGCCAGCTGATCCGCTCTCTCATTCCACTCCAGCCCCGCGTGCGCTTTCACCCAAAATAGTTCCACTTTCATCCCTTTCTCTTTCGCTGCCTTTATATTCTCTTTCATTCTCAACGCTAAGGGGTGAAGGGTGTCTTGTCTTGCGACAGTTTCGAGTGTGGACCTTGAGCTGCTCTGGATTGTGATCGACAAAGCCGACCCACTGGCCGCGTGCCCTGCCGCTTCTGCTAATGTCAGCAGCTCTGCCTGGTAGACGGCACAGAAGTTTCCCAGCTTTAGCTTCTTACTGAAAGTTTCTACGGCGTCCCGCATTACGCAGAACACCGCACCCACCTTACCTTCTATGCGGCTGCCGTTGGTGTAAATTTGAGCAGCCGTGGTGGGAAGCTGGTCCTCTCCCGCCCGTCCATCCAGACAGGAGAACCACACCAATTTGTTCAGACGGATGTGGATGTTTCTCAAAGCTAGCTGGCACTTCCAGTTCTCGGTCTGCCAGCACTTGCCGAGAGCGGCCACTCTTTATCTCAAATAAAAAGGCCGCTTATTGGATCCGTAGATTAAGAGGAAGCAGCCCGGCAAGCACTAGGGCCGAGTTCAGCGACGCGGTCCTGTGGGTTCGCGCAATCTTTTGCACAAAACCCATCTAGACCGCGTCTAACTGCCTTCGTACCAGCAGCTTCTTCGCAGCTGGCGCTCATACAATCGCTGCATATATAATGTCGGGCTCCAACACCGCCAGATACATCGCCCTGATCACCTCCGAGTTCAGACCCCAAGATACTATCGCGGCTCTTGACAGTTGGTGATAAAGTCCTTGGGCTTTACGGCACATGTTTTTTACGTGAGTGTTGAACGTGAGCCTATCGTCAACTGTCAGGCCTAGTATTCGGATTTCTCGAGTTAAGCCCAAGGGCTCACCTCCCATGCTCAGTATTGGGTTGTCATACTTCAGCTTATTAGTTAGTACCATCACCTTTGTTTTGTGTGGTGCAAACATAAGCTTGTTTCTGACACCCCAATTATGAACATCAGCGAGAGCCGCGTTTGCATCTCTCTGGATCTCCTCGGTCCTCTGTCCGGAGAAGATCAGCACGACGTCGTCTTGGAATGCCTGGCAGTTTGTCCCATGCTTCTCCAGTTCCTCAAGAAGCGGATTCAGGATCAGGGTCCAGAAGGTTGGGCCACCGATGGATCCCTGTACGCACCCCGTGGTGGTCTCTCTGGCCCACTCCGCCCCCGCGTCCTAACGAATACCTAGCGTTCGCTAAAATAGCTATCGACAAGGCGTCGCAGATTCACGGGGCAGCGAGTCTCGGCCAATCTGCACCGTATCGCAGGCCACCAGGCATTATCGAAGGCTCCGTCTATGTCCAATGATACCAGCACGACGGTTTCCTTCTTCTTCAACCTCGTCTTGATATGCTAAACTATTTCATAGAGGGAGTTTTCGGTAGACCTCTGTGGTATAAAGCCGTATTGGTGGTTACTGATATACGGAGCAGTATACCACCGCATCCTACGGACTAACAGTTTCTCTAGGATCGTGCCCATTACGGGCAAGAGCCCTATTGGTCGGTAGGACTTCGGCTGCGTGTAGTCTTCCTTGTCTGGTTTCCGCAACGCTACAAACACTACCTCCTTCCACCTCCTGGGGAAGTAGGATAGGGCGAGACATCGGTTGGAGAGCGCTAAGAACAGGCTAGCATCTACGGTGATGGCTGCCCGGCAGATGTCAGCAGTGAGGCCGTCTGCGCCAGGAACCTTCTTGCCATTAAAGGTCGACATGGACCATCGGAGTTCCTCCATCGTGAAAGGGGGATCGCAAGACTCACCATGTTCCCGCTCGTTGATATTTAACTCTTACAGTTCTGTGGTCCATATTGTCCTCCCCAAGGGTATCCTCCGGGAAGAAAACCCCGCCAGGATCCTGGTTGATCTCTCTGCGTCCAGCACCAGTCCTCCCTGGATGAGGGGGACGTCCTCTCGCCTCACCTCCGTTCGGCGCATCACACGATAGATCCCGTCTCGAATTCGAAAGTTCGAAATATTCGGTTCGAAAAGAAGAGTTTTTGTACGTCGTAGTGCCGAAGAAAAGATGTTGCCAGACTGTG
>DWQX01003308.1:0-18255 GCA_018245475.1 Pharmacophagus antenor
TAGCCCCACACACGCCCCCCTTCCCACGGGGGGGTATGGTGCAGCAATGCATTTTCCCCGCGCAAACAAAAAAAAAAGTTTTTTAAATACGGATCGTTTTCAAAGATCTGGCTTCGATCATTTTTGATAATTTTTATAATAATAAATTCTTATAATTGTGCCATTTTTTATATAAATATAAAACAGACAACAACATATAAAACATACAAATTAATTTTTCCACTGTCCTCGACTAAGGAATATTTTAAAAAGAATATGTCAATAGGCATAATATTTTATAAACAAATTAAATATAGACAAACACAACCAGTTAATTTTTGCAACGCAAATTTTGATTTTTTTTTAAATTTAATTTGTGCTTGATGTGGCCACAAACAGGCATGAAGATTTAATAAGTACATAGTAAAAAATAATAGAAATTACTTTAAACTGTTGTGTGTCTGTAGTATGTACAACTTTAAATCATCCGCATACCAAAATGTTTTGTAACCATTTAGTTCATATACTTTCCAAATCTCGTGAGTCCTAATTACAAATAAGTATCACAGTTAGTATGTGTTCGTGTAAAATAAATCAAATTTATATAATATATTAAATATAAATAATATCAGTTACAACTTTTATGTTTTATATAAAAGGTGTTTTTTATTATGGCCGTTGTTGCGGACAATGAATTGTTAGCCTTAAGCTGTATACAGTGTTTTAATATTTAACTAAGCGCTACCAGTACAGATTTCTTAATACGCTATTAGCTTTGCAACCGCATGTTGGACTTGGCAGGTGCTTTACCGCCGCGTGCATAAATACATTTCAAATAGCACAGAGAATACCTTTTATATTTTAATTTCGCACAATATTATATTTTATGTAGAAATAACCAAAACGTGGGTGGGTCTTCTCGGTATATATTTAATTGAAATATTAATTACTTATTATACTTTTTCATATTCCCTTATTCAACTTAAAAACCACAAAATCCAAAAAAAAGTAATATAACTACGATAAATGTAAAACGAAAAGTACGAATGCTTATATTTTTAATGGAGAGTTTTTATTATCCACCATTTATGACTTGCTAATATATGGCACTGTACGCTATAAACAGTAAAACAATTCCTATTTTTATAATCAAAAATGAATTATTAAAGGTATTTGAAGTTAAATATACCCTGGCGAGGAGATGAAGTCGTTATTTCGCTTTTCTTTGTTAGCCTGTAAACCTTCAAACATCAACAGTAAACAAAAACATTAAAGTGTTAATATCGTACTAAACACAGCCATTACACGAAGTTACAGACACAATGAAAGTAAAAGGAAGGAGTAACGACAGCCACGTGCGCGAACCTAAACTTTGGTAACGACTTGCTAAATACATTGGTGTTATTTCAGTTGTGACGCCATTCCCAACATTAATCATAGTTAATATTTTGTACAATTTATTATAATTATCTTGTTAAAAATGTTGGCTCCATTTTTATAACACAATTTACTCTAATATTTTTCTAACTCGAAGCTACCAAGTAAAAGAAATATAATTCTTAGAATATAAGTTTTAAATTTATGCCCGGTGGTGAAAATATTTTAAATTCTTTACATTATAAGAAAAGAAGGATTAAGTGATAATACTTTGAAAATTTCTTTAATGCGACTATGTAAAGACATTCCTGCATTTTTATTACTTTCGTTAGCGGCGTTAGCTATTAGTAAACTGTGTATTAGTTAACTTTACAGAATCTAATAAAAAAGAAGAAAAAAAAAACAGAGAAAGAGAGTTAGCATCATTTACAAAAACATATTACGTAACATAAAGCTAAGAGAGGAGTAGAAAATTGTCATTGTACTCCTTAACACGTTTATACTAGCGCAGAGTATTGTGTTTTTCATAAAGGGACGTCGAGCATATTCAAATGTCTTAACTAACAAGATTAATAAAACGGTGAAAAATTAAAATAGTACAAACCACGAAGAAAAGTCGGAACGATTGGATACGCGCTTCAGTCGTGGCGAAGAGCAAACAAATCATAGCTGGCGAAATCGAGTTAAACTTTCAACCGAAAATATTTTTTCTCGTTTGTTTTTGCCTTCTCATGGACTATGGACTTCATTGTGAAACCACGAATGGTACACGGAGGTGAGAACGTGTTAAATGAACAAACTGTTAAATAACAAGCGCTTGAACTTTTTATTTAAAATATTACTTAAAATTTCAATTACCTCCGTTGTGTAGTAGTTTGCTGTGTACTTTTTTAATGGGTGGTCTTTTGTGTGATTTTGGGGCTCTGTGTGATATTGAGTCAGATAATAGCTGTGGTGGATTTAGCAGTATCAGCGTTGAAGGTCAGATTTTTACAACGCCCCCTAACTACTATTTAAACCTATGTATCAAATAATTTAATAAAATTTAACACTTTTTAAAAATATGTATTAATTTTACTTTTCTAGGCTCTTTTTCGGCGAAATCTTTTATTAAGTTATCAAAGTTGATATTTTGAACAATTTCATTTTCGATTCACATCCCCGACCAAATCGCATCCTCTTTTATGACCGGCCCTCTCGGCGATTGCACCGGTACGCCCTATCTTAACGCCGGTACTGAATCAAGATTGTATTTTCGAACGCGCATGTCAATCTGCAGCCAAAACAGAACTTCTGTGTTTCCGCAGTTATACAAATAAGTAAGAGTATTATGAACGATCACGCTTTATTATTCACAGCCTCATGGTCTCTTAATATTATGAAAATTATGCCAGTCCATTGCAGATTAAAAATAAATTAAATTCGTGAATAATGTAAAGTTCATCAGATGTATCACTCAAAACTAGTTTAGGCGTCGCCATCGCAGATAGTACCTTTGAGCAGTCGCTGCCAATAGAGGTATAGAGCAGTTGTTCTCAAAATAACGTGCAGCGGCTGTGCTATATTTGAAGTGTCTCGCTACTTGAATAATTTATAAGTCAAGCTCGCTTCCTGCTGCATTGAATTTCGCAACAAAGTTTACGCGAAACAGACTTTGTCTCAGAGTAAGCAAAAGAAATTAACAAACAGCTTAGGTACAGACTAGCGCTCTCTATAAAACACAGTTTTAATTATGCCAATTAAAAGCCTATGTCACTGTTTAAATCTGAATGACCTGAATTCTGTACCGTTTTTTATTTTATAACTTTCACTTGAATAATGAATAAAATTAGATATTTAAAATTTAAAAATGAGAAATTTTATATTTTATTTCTTTACCGTGTACTCTACATACTTGTAACGAATGGAGACACTGGCAATTTCAAGTGACTCCATGCCTACTAGACACGTAGAGCTTTAAGATGCTTATTACATATTTAACTGCCTCCGTGTCACAGTGGGTAATCGCTTACCTTGAAGCACGAACGTTTTCGATTCGATTCCGGAATCAATTTGCTGGCTTAACAGCATTGCTGTATTTCTGCTATCAAAACATTAAAACCAGTCTTCTGACCCTGCTAGCTTAACCATCTTCGACTTTATCGTCATTTTATTGTGTATTAAAAAACCTCTTGTGTATCAAAAGGTTGTAGCATTCTTAACATTCAATTACGTAATCGTTTAATTTACAACGAACAATAAATAAACCTTTTCAAACTATAAGCTAGTAAATCAATGATGTATGCTATAGCTTCGAAATGGAACGGAAGATACTAAATTTAAAAAATATATATATTGTATAGATAAATGGGACAAAGCTTTAAGGTATCTATAAAGAGCTCCATTGTAATGTGTAATAAATATGTACTATGCCTTTAAAGAATGAAAAATTCGTTAACTTAAAAAAGTTTTATATAATAAAGAAAATAAGAACAGGATCTGAATTATTTTTAACCTTAACATTAATTATTATTAACAACTTCTAAAAAATTGATATTTGTTATGAATATAACAATCACGACTGTAAAAATGCCACCCCTATCTGAACGATATTATTCGCTTGAGTAACAAAATGTCATTTCTGCGTGAGTAATTATTTAAAATTTCAATAAGAATTGGGTATGTTAAAAAGTATCAAAAGTTACAAGACTATCGCTTGCTTTTGTTCTCAATGTGGCACTGGTTTACCGATCCGTTATTATTTACAAATAGATAACAAGGATTTAATATTTTTGTAACATTTATTCCTTTTTCTTTTATATAAATTATCAAACATACTGTACTAACTTCTTTGACGTTATATAAAGCTGAAAGCAGTAAAACCGATTGATGTAAATTCGTTCATTTCCACTGTGTATGCCTACCGATTCAAACATATTTTACTTTGAACACGTCCTCCGGCGTAAAGCGAGCATGTGAATATAGCGGAACGAAAATAACGTTAATATTTATTTTGTCGGAAGTAATCCTGCCCTTTGAAAAGAAAATCAATTTGGTATTGCCTTGCACAGTACAGTGCCATAATTTAAGAAATACATCAGGTTAAAAAAAAACAAGCCGAAAATCCCGGCATGTCCTATTAACGCAGTAATGTAGACTAATATTATTAAATCATAATTTGTGGAAAGACTTGATACGACTACAAAGACAAAAAAAAAGAGAAATCATAACGTTAAATTATAATGTTAAATATGTACTTGTGTATTTAAATGTTTAGACTTGCCCTACACGCACACTACTGCTTTCTATTATATTTATTATTTCACACGCAAAATGGCAATAACATGTTTATTTTTTTTTAAATATAGGTCAAACATAATTTGGTGACGAGAGTAAACGAAACTTTTTTCCTTCCGGTATTAATAATTACCAACAAAAGTAAGAGACACAGCAAGTTCAGAAATAAAATTAGGAGCATCACGAAATGATATGTCCACTAAAAGTTATTAATTGATAACATTCAAATAATAGGTTTTAGCTTCACCTTTTGCAGTATGCATATTGCTGAATGAAATTTTATAGATATTACACAAATATTGTTAAATAATTTATTACAAATTTTTTAACATTTAACCTAATTTTACAAACATTTTACCATTTGTAATAAAAATGAGTCTTATCATTTTGAAATAATAAGTAAAAGTATCGCGATCTAGTTCTTTGATGTTTTACTGGCCGGTAATATGGTAATATTAATATGAAACGCAAATAATTTTTATGTTAATCAACTAACTTACATTATACAGAAATAATATAATATTTAATAAAAAATTTCTAATATGACACACTGAAATTGGAAAATGAGTAATAATAATCAAATAGCGAATTTTTTTCTAATTATAACAAAGAAGTCTTCAATTTAGTCACGATAACTCAGAAATATATGCGATAAGCTTATAGTTACAACTTCTAGGGATAGGGAAGGAAAAAAAACATTTGAAAGCCAGTTTATTAGTGCACATAAGCGGGATCTCAACGCTCCACCCGACAATGACAGGTACGGCGTGCTCACACTTGGCGCCGCCACAAAACCTCTTCATCCCCCTATGTCTTGACGTAAATAATTGCGGTCGTACCAAGCGCGCCACTCCATCTCGACAATTACGTACGCTTTATTTTAAGCTACTTGACTTTTACTGTCTAACCTCAAGACCTTTCGTGATTACCGTAAGATGAAAGAGAAACGTTCGTATGTTGACATGAGTTTAATTGCACAATTCATCTAATTAAAGTTCTATCAAAGTACCTGTAAATCATAAAGATTTACAGTATTCTGTAAATTTTCTGTAGTATTTTAAGTATATATACATAGTACGTTTATTTAGTATTTAGATTCATAGTAGAGTTTACACATCATTAATAAAATCTAACAATCCTCGTGTAAAAAAAAAATAAAAAAAAAAGATATACATTTACATTTTAATTAAAAATTCGCAGACATTGACCCAATTTTTTAATTTTCGCTAAGAACACTTTGAATCGAATCACCTTTTATACTGAAATAAACCCAAATCAAAATGAATTAAGCTATGATGGACCCACGATGCCAGTGATAAACCCAGGTACAGGTTAAACATTCGTAAAAGTTATGATAAACTTTTTTTTCGTTGCTTAGTTTACTAACACAATTTAAATTAACCTAAAAGAAATAAAAATCTAACGTGATGGAATCAAGCAGACAATAAATTTTGTTTTTCCATTTTTTTTTTAATCTTTAAAAACTTATCATTAATTTAATCATTTTACCAATTTATTAAAGTTTAATTGAACTTTGGAAAATAATAAAACAAGACAGATTGGCGCAAAGAATCACCTTTAAGGTGTAATCTGGATAAAGCGCGCAATGGTTGCGCCGCCCACCGGCCTTCAGAAAGGCTTCAGTCTAAAGCCGTCTATCGTGGGCGGAAGTAGTCTCTCCCCTCGTAGAGCTTTCAGTACAGTCGACGTATAACGATGATAACGTAAAATATATCAGAATATGTTTTTACTAACAATTTAATAATAATTGCTTGTGTTTGAAAATAATACATGAAAAAAATACAACAAAAAGTTTTAATCGAAATTAATAAACTTTAATTTGCATTTGATGGTGATTATTATGTGATGTGATTACTTTATAACAATACGTAAGTATAATTAATTTTAAGTGTTGCAATTGTTTTAAATATTTTATATTTTATAAATACAGTTGCTTGACCAAACACACTCGTCAAGTGGATATTTCATAATAATACAAAATGAAATTCATATAAACCTTCAAATTAAGTAACAGTCGAGCCTGATTAAAAGCTACATATTGCAATAATATATCAGTAAATCTGATGATTAGTATAGCGCATGTGTAAATTCAATATAATTAATAGAACCCGAGGTCAGCTGTAAATTAATTATAGATTAAAATTATAAATGTTGGTAATAGACATAAATTTATAAGCATAATTTTATTTTATAAATTTCATACAATTGGAAATATAATACACATGTGTTATACGCAATTTAAATTGTAACAATTTTAAAGTTAATTATTAAAAATAAATTGAATAATAAAATTATCAATGTTATGTAATGATAGAAAACATATATATTAATAAGCATCAAAAGCGTTCACAAAAGCAATACAATAGTTCAAGTAAAACAGAGCCGAAATCCATTTCTTTTAATTTATAAAAATAATAATGAAAAGCATATTAATCCCAATTCAAAAGATTGAATATTTAAAGATAAATATTTATATCCTTGCCCCTTCTTTTGGGTTTCATTTTCTGAACCAAATCGAAAACACCCGAATTATTAGTAGAGATCGAAAAAGCACTGTACTACTATACGGCGCTGTTTACCGTGCAATCAAAATGTTGTGTGGTACGTTAATTACTTAAAAATAAAATAGTTACATTCATATCAATTACTTTTCGAACCGTTCGTAACAAATTGATATACTACTATATTTGATGACTCGTGGATTAATAACATATTTAATACAAAGTATTTTATTAATTTCATGATCTCTTACTATTAAGAAACGCTTCAATAGCTTTTAACGTTTTCTATTCGGTATGCGTACACATTATTTTATATATTTTTTTAAGGAATTAAACAGTTTACCAAAAATTTATTATAATGTTTTGTCCTCGGCAATGATGATAAATTCGTCCAACATTAATGATCCACTGTTGATCCGAACCAATAATTCCGTTGTATTCACCTTACTCTATAAAGTTCGGGTGTAAACGGTGTAGCATTACGATATGCTTTCCCAGGGTAAACTTATCGATGGGTTAAAATCGAAACTGTGCTAATAGTACATTGCAATTTGCTGAATATTTGTTGAAAATATATCTTCACATGTATAAATTGATAATTGTATTTTAATTAGAACCAATAAATGAAGTATACGTAACTTTAGCATACAATAGTTTTGAGAGTAATTGTTAAAATGATAGTATTCAAGCAAACCTGCTAAATTTTCAAACAAAAACTATACAACTTCTGCTTTCCAATTTTAAAATGCTAACAACATTAATGGATAAGAATTGCATCTTTTAAAAAACTTAGCACCACCAGCAAAATCCGCAGAATTTGAGATTAATAATACATATGTATGTATGATACACTCTGTGTACATACGCATGTAAGTTGATTCTGCCTGAGGCGCTAGAAACTTATAATATATACCAAATATATACCACAATGCCACTTGATGTGATCTGCGACACTGCACTCTCCTAGTAACAGCATATTCACTCTTCTTATAAATACGTATTTGGACGTAAACATTACAGCCGGAGCTGTTCCAATTTTTCGTATTAGAAATCACGTACTCGATGTCGTTGTACGTGGTTTTTTATTAGTATTAGGTGTAGAAAAAAATAAAAAAAAAGTAATTATAATTTATTGATGAAAGTATTGATTTTTTTTTTGCAAACTAAATCATACTTAAATATATTATTTTTAAAATGTTATCACAGTAATTATTATCATGTTTTTAAACATCTGGATGCATAATCTTTAGTTTAAAAACTGTATAATGAACTTTGCTACAGCAGTACTTTTTAACGAAGAAATTAGTATTTACTCATTAAAATGTATACCGACAGCGATAGTGCAGCTGTAGTTACAAATACACAAGGAAAAAAAATGATACGCTTTTGTAATTGCTTTTCTTTTTGTCCCTAGTAGGATAGTGAATTACTTAAAATTCTATTTAAGTGCTTCTTAATAATTAAAGGCCAGTAATCAATCCTTCAGAGGTTACCAAAAATAATTTGCAGATAATGCTGATCCAACCAGTGCGATTTGATACGATTAGGTATCTCTTTTATTTTAAACTTTATGTATCAGTTATTATTATTATTATTATCAGATTTGACCCAAACTTTCGGGCTTGCATACTGTTATGAGTACCGCCACTGATACTAAAAGAATTCAATTTTATACTTGTATTGTTTAAGTGATGGTGTTAGGAGATGAAGCCCTGGGACGAGTGTTCCAGCGAGTGGCGCTGGTTGCTTGTCTCCTGGCTGGCGCGCTCTCCCCTGAACCTCTAGAACCTTGCACTCGCAGCCCATTGTGCTCATGTCGTACTGCACACATGTCATGCATAGCCGTCCCACTACACAGGTTTCCAGGTAAATAGTTTTTTTTTTATTGAGAAAGATATGTTAAATGAACAATAAAGAATATCACTAGTAAATTATAATTCTCTTTATTTGTAAATATCAGTCAAATAAGTTTTTGAGAAACTTTTTCGATAATTACAGAATGGCCCCGTATAGAGCTTCAACACCTGGACATAAGCATGTCAAACTTAGAAATAATTGCAGAAAGTGCTTTAGATGGATTACATTTACAAACTTTAGTTTTAGTAGCAAATCGTATACATCATATAGAAAGTCATGCATTTAGGTAAGGTAAAATAATTGCATTTATTTATTGGCGTTACTAAATCATTTCAAGTTTTAATACTAAAATTATTATTTTAGTTCTATGGCTAACACTCTTGCGTCACTTGATCTCGGATATAACGATTTCACTGAAGTCCCGCATCAAGGTTTAAAAGATTTAAAAGTTTTAAATTGGTTGAATCTTCAAAAGTAAGTATGTGAGTTATAGTAAAAGTAATTCTTGCCATAGATTTTGTCATACCATTTAAGATAATTCATATTGTTTCAGCAACAACATAGCTCATATTGGATCTGATGTTAGATGGTATCATTTAGAAGAAACACTTACAAGCTTATCGCTTAGCAACAATCAAATTACTGAATTAAGTGAAAAATCTCTAACAAGTCTGAATCATTTATTACAATTAGATTTAGAAGGAAACATTTTAAGAAAAGTTAATTCGAACTCACTTCCATCTTCGTTAACAGTCCTTAAGCTGTCAAATAATTTTTTAAAAGTTATACCCTGTGATCTAATACATAATGTTCCTAGACTACAATCATTACACATGCGTCATAATACATTAAATTTTGAGGTTACCACAAATTGCATAAACAATAAAACAAAAAAGATAGAAAGGTTAGATTTAAGTAATAATAAGATTAATGATAAAACTGAATTTCTTTTTCTTAAGGAATTTCAAACAAGACAAATTATTCTAGATTTAAACGAATTAACTCTTGTACCGAAATCAATATATACAAACAATCGTGTTGAGAAATTATCTTTATCATATAATAAACTGCGGGCAATATTTCATGACGTATTTTTATCCGTCAAAAACACATTAGAACATTTAGAAGTGGAACACAACACGTTGTCCCATTTACCGAGGAGTTTAATACAGGTTGTCCGACTCCGACATTTATCGTTGGCCTATAACCAATTTGACGAATTACATTCCCTTCCTCCTCGAATCCAAACGCTCTCAGTTGCTGGTAATTTTTTAACTGCAATGCCATCAGCACTTCAAAGGCTAGAACCTGGTTCCATTCGTTATCTAGATTTAAGCTATAACAGAATATCTACCTTGTTTATTAATGAGTTTCTAGAGTGGTCCACTTCCTTATCGACTATTATTTTAAAAGGCAACAGAATTGCTCAAATCCACAATAATGTTTTTCCTGCACAAATGCCAGTTAAAGAGATTAATTTCAGTTTCAATGACCTATATTATATACATCCTGAGTGTTTTTCTAATTTAACTGGGTCTTTAAATATCATTGAATCGTCTTCCACCCTTTTTAGCGGTCATTTTCCTTTTGAAATTACTGAAGGATTAGAAACTTTAAGTTGGCTTTCATTTGATAATAACGACTTTTATATTTTAAAATTACTTGATATGGTTACTTTACCGGAACTGAAGTATTTAAATTTAGATAACAACAGAATAGTAGACATAATGGTAGAAGATGCTCATAACACATCATTAAGTTTAGCTAATCTAAGATTATCATATAATTTTTTGACTTTCATACATAACTCAACATTTAACTATATGCCTGATTTAAGGAATTTAGACTTATCATATAACCGAATTAGCAATTTAACTAAATATTCCTTTTACGATTTATGTAATTTAAGATATATATCGCTTGCCAATAATATAATTGACTTTATAGAAGAAGATACGTTTGTTAATTTACCTAAATTAGAAATATTGGAATTACAAAGTAATAATTTTACCTATTTCACGCTAAACTCATTAAGAAACGTTTCTGATATACAATTAACTTTTACCTTAAATATTAGCCGAAACCAAATTAGTGTTTTAGACGGAAAGACAGATATTCCTCTAAGTATTTTTGATGGTTCTTTCAATAATCTAAATGAAGTGCCAAATAATTTTTTTTCTTCGATGGAATCTTCAATTCGACAAATAATTTTATCTCATAACAAATTAACACATATTCCGAACGAAGTTTTTGGAGAACCCATGTTATTAGAAATTTTAGATATACATAAAAATAAAATAAGTATCATTAAACGGAAGTCATTTACACGACTTTTGTCATTACAAATTTTAGACTTTTCTTTTAATGCTGTTTCACAATTGTCAGTAGAACAGTTTTGCAATTTAAGTAGATTAAAATACTTAAAGATGGACCATAATAATTTAAGAATGTTACCTAGAGACGTCTTTAAAAATACAATTATTGAACATTTGGATATTAGTTACAATGAAATTTCATTATTTCCAGTTACAGCCCTCTCACAAATTGGATTTACTCTCCGTTTTCTTGATTTATCACATAATCGAATTGAGTACCTTGATAATAACATATTCCGTAACACACAGTTTCTGCTAAGTCTAAATTTAAGGAATAATTTATTGACCGTGTTATCAGATAACACATTTTCAAGTCTAGGAGGTTTGCGTCGATTAGATCTTAGCAGTAATTCGATAAAAGCCAATTTTAAGGAACTCTTTCATAACCTTCCAAATTTAAGACATTTGAATCTGGCAAATGTTAGTCTAAAATCTGTGCCTTATCTACCGTTGGCAAATTTGACAATTCTTAATCTTACATCAAATTATATTGCTACTTTCGAAGAATCTGATGTTAAACGCCTTGTTAATCTCCGTCACATGGACATTAGTTATAATCATCTCACTAATTTAGTGCCAAAGATGTGGTTGTATTTAAGCAATTTAAATATATTGGATATATCATTTAATCCTATTGAAAAAATTACAACAAATAGTTTTAAGGGGTTGAGTAATTTGTCATATTTAAATATTATCGGGCTTAACCATTTAGATGTAATTGATCCCGATTCCTTCCGTCCCCTAATATCTTTACGATCTATGCAACTTCAAACCTCTAATGCTATAAACATATCCCACTTAACATTTTCCCTACCATCACTTAATAAACTTGTTATCTACTGGACTGATAAGGAAATGAACACACAATTGCATGGAATCGATGGTAGAAATATCCATTACTTAGAAATAAAAGGTAGATATTTACAAAATATATCAGATGATGCATTTCAATCTTTTGCTGAAAATCAAGAATTTTTTATCAAAATTACTGATACATCAATTACAAAACTACCAAACAAATTAATGAAACATCTTGGACTCGTCCCTCAACTAGGACTTGATCTCAGCTATAACCAAATTGAAAATCTTAATCCAGCCATATTTTATCCAAACTTTACAAGCTGGAGTCACGTGGCCACCAAACTCTTATCAGGTACGTAATATAAATTCCTAAAAGAAACACAATATTTTAACTTAAGTAATAATTAGAAGACCGTATAAATAGGTCCCCACTGCAGCCTCTTGATAGTTCCAAACTGTAGTGTGTAAGCATTACTGTGTTTTCATTTGAAGAAAGATTTTGCTTTGGTATCGAAACTTAATGACTATGTTACAAGGGGACGAAAATAAAGCGGTATCATGTTAACATCTTTACTAGCAGCATATTATTATGGGCAAGCTCATCGCTTACCACCGGTTTAATAATATCGTTAATTAAAAATATCTAATTTTTGTCTACTACTGTAAAACAATGATATTAAATTAAATATTTTCGGTTATAAAAAGATATTGATGATTATTGTTGATTTCTCACTTAGTATGTTTAAATACCATATTTCTATGTTCAATAGGAGGTCTAATTCTTACGGGTAACCCATTAGTCTGTGAATGTGAATTGAATTGGCTGGGTGCTTGGCTACGTCGGTGGTTTCAAGAAAATGAAGCTGGTTCAGAGTTGCGTCGAGCTATTCGCGATGCATTTTGCACGGACAAAAATAACCGGCGTGTGCCCTTGCTCCAACTGCGCGCGGATGAGGCTGAATGCCACGCCAGTGCTCTCTCCAGCGATGCGCAACCGAACTACACAAACATACTTTACATAATAATTATTACACTCTGGATACTTATACTAAGGTGATAAATAATGTAAATATTTGTAGGTCATTTCTATACCAATATGTATATATTAGTACAATGTATAATTCACGTCTTTGTGAAACATAGATAACCTGTATATAATAAGTAGGGTTTTATTATTCTCTGTGAAATATAATTTTTACTATCCAAGTAACAAAATAATTTAAACCACGATTAGAAAATGACATTGTAAGTTACGATTATATATATGATTCAATTTACAATGACGATTAAAATCTTACAAATTTACCACATGGTATTGTAAAGGTATTGTAGACTTCAGCATTAAATCACATAAAATAAAAAAAATAATATACCTATACACATTATGGATTAAGTTTACAGATAACTTTAAGTAGCAAATATATGTAGTATTACAAGTAGCAAAATTATTATGATACAAAAAAGGTTCAATGCGTATATATATATATATATGTAAATATAAAAAAATAAATATTTTTATAAGTACAGTATTTTATTTAATAACATATTTTCGGCAATAAAAAATTCTATTTTTCTTTCATTAATTATAAATCGTTTTTCATGATCTTTTATCTCCCTTAGCTGATCCATTATGCTAAGATATGAAATGAAGAAAACAACATATCCAATGAAATAATAAATAAATGTCTAGTAGTAATTAAATAATAAAACATATTTATCTGATGGAAAATAAAATCTTACTTATAAGAGGTGAAAAATGAGATTATTTTGTAAACAATCCGATATACTCGTAGTTTAAATCATTAACAAGATGGTTTTCCGAGCCGTTTATTTGAAATTTACTTAAAGGTATGTGAGATATGAACGTCTTTACAGATATGTTAGCATTAAATAAAATTTCAAATTTAAAAACTTCAACGGTTTATAATTAGACTGATATAGGAAATACAAGTCCTAATACAGAAAAGAATTACAGAATCAATCACGCTCCATTACAGCACTTTTAACCCTTAAATGCATAATGTTGCAATTTGTTTTTAATTCATTTTCAATTTTCTGCATTCAAAAACCTGTGTATGTGCGTGTTTTTGTGTTTATCTGCGATCTCGAATATACTATCTCAACAGTCATCTTTCGAAAACCTAGACAATTTTAATGAATTAAATGTATATTTTTTTGATATATGAACGTGGTGCTTGATAAAGTCCGTATTATTACTTAAAGAAAAATTATATACATAAGGATTAAATTTTAGACTTTTTACTCAAATTATGACAGAAAAACATACACATTAACAAAATAAAAACTATTCTAATCAAGCAACTCTGTAATAATATGCATATTCATACATTAAAAAAATTTACACCACGAACTGGGAATCTTCCTTAAACGTCGGTTAAATATATTAACAGATTAATATCGTACGAGTATGTATATGTATTTTGCAAATGGTCAATAATAAGTTAAGAAAAGAGAAGTATGCAGTGCCAAAACTAACAATGCTTAATGGCACCAAGATATATGTTTTAAAAAAAGCTATTAATTATAAGCTGTAATAAATAAAAAGTATATATCCAACAATGGAAACAGACGTAACGTATGTGAATGTATTGATCCTTGATTTGGAAAATTTCAGACACACTGTCACGCCCATTGAATATAAGTGTACATTTTTAGCCTTTATTGAATGCCCGGATACAAAATTTGTAAATTGTTTATCTGGTAGCGCACTGATCCAAAATAAACAAGTGCTACTTAAGCGCATATTTAATCCTTAAATCTCGTTACTTCAGTAATTTTACTACACGCTTTCAAACTGGTATACAGTAATGTTGGTGGCAGTAATAATCGCTTTAGATAGTTACTTAGACGATAAAAGAAAGCATCTCGTCAAATATAAGGTATAGTTATTCCAATAAGATCATTCCATAATTTGATTTTATTAGTATTAAATTTGAAGTTATAGTTTTATCTATGTATTAATGAAATCATAATTGGAAATTCCAGTGTTTGGTTAAAGCATCTGCATATGGAGACTAACAAATCTCAAAGGAAGTGAAATTGGACTGTCATGTCTATATTACATTCCCTGGACGCTATTAGAATGATAAATGTGTTACTCTTGTATAATTTTAGAAATAACTTGTATATAATATAATCTACACCTAAAAACACCTTTAAAAACTGGTAGAAGTTTATTTATTTTAAAACTCGTTAATGATATTAATGTCGACACTATGAATAGTGATAATGTGTTATTAGTTGGCGTATTATTTATTTAAAATATAATTTTTGTTGTTGTTGCTTCTGAGAGCAAACATTTATAAAAGAAACCCGGTAATTAAGCAGTAGCAATTTATTTTTAAGTTTGAAGTTGCAAATAAAGTTAAGAGTACTGCCAAGAATCCTCTTTACTGTAGAATCTTGAGAAAATTGAGAGTTTCACTTATATCTTGCATAGATATTACGTGTAATTTATGAAAAATTACAGATAAATTAAAATATCTGGAAATATATTACAGTGTTGACATAAGAACAGCAATAAAATGTCTAGTTTATGAACCGATATATATCCATGTGAATATTTTAGAACCAAAATCTATAACTTCTAATAAAGAGTTACTAATGTGAATTAAAAATGAGAAAATCATGTACCTTATGTATTACGTAGTACCTTATGTATTAACGTTTTTTTTATGTATATGCATATATGTATGAGTAGACTTACCCTGCTGGCACACCATTGTTAATAGCTGGTAATATTTTTGTATATAGGATCATAAGGATGTTTACAGTTGTTTATCCCATTAATATTAAATTGATTGAATTATCAAGAAAAATAAAAAATGATATATTTAATTATATATTATCTAAACTCACGTAGACAAAATCTAGGAGATATTTATTTTGGCTTCCACTACCTCAAATATAATTAGATAGATTTAAACAAAATCGTAAAATGTGTCTTTAAATTACTTTGAATGGAAGCCATTAAGCAACTAATTTGATTAAAAATTAAAGTTACGAGTATTCATTCTAATTGTATGGACATCTAACATAAGCCTGAAGCCCTTTTGGTTGCCGGCATGAAATATGATAAAGTCGCAGTGGAGAAGCCGGTTTTTAACTGTTCCAATACAATTCGAATACTTATGAAATTCTTTTCTGTATATCTGTCCTTATAACTTTATAACACGTCAAAATATGATTAAAAAGTTTATAATGACAAATGACCTGACGTGGTTGAAATTGTTATAAAAAAACACACCAGCGACAACGCAACATGTTTTAAATAAATATTTTATAAAGCCCAGATTGAGTCCCAGAAAGTGAGGTATATTGCGAAGATTACGCCGGCCTACGATTATGGCTACGATTACGGCCTACGATTTCATAACAATATAAAATAAATCTGTACATAAATCATTTAATTAGTTAATAATTAAATATTGCTAAGTTGATATTTAAATATTGAATTATTCATCGAAAACCTTCTTATACACTATGCCATGTAAACTATGTCTATTATTTTAGTTATCGAAAATTAATTAATTCACTTTAACTGAGGTCGTTGTTCGCGTGCAACGAACATAAAATTTCTGCTTCAGTTAATGAGTTGATTGAATTCTAAATAGCATTCCTGTAATTAATCAAATGATGATGCTATTTTTTGTTTGTTCAGAAGTAAAATGAGGGCTAGGTAAAGGTTTAAATAATATGAGTTAGTAAAAAGGAAATGATTCTCAATAAAATTTGAGTATGTGGATTAATTAGAAATCCCGCAAAAATTAATAAGAAAAGTTTGAAATTCGTTTTGATATTTGCCTTGAATGCGAAGGTCCCCGGTTTGATTTCGGGAACACACGAGTAATGAAGTCTGGGGTGTAAAAAGGTTTTTTCAGACCCATTTGACTATCTACTACTTTTAATGACAATCTATTGCCATGAAAACATTGCTGTTTTCTGGCAGTCAAACATGTGTGAGCCAGAGTATTCTAAATAATCATTTTTTCACATACGACCTCATTGTTACTTATCATCATATCTATTGAGGTCAAGTTTTAGGCCATTGCCAATGGAAAAATTATCTTAAGCATAACATTCAAATTATCTGAAATAAAATTTTAACGCGAGTCAAACGAAAACATACACGCTTTGAAGTGGACATAACTCAATTCACTAACGAGTTGGTTCATGGGTGACGGCGCATTGCATGTCCGCGCATGCTCCTCTCCATTTTAAGTCTTAACTTTATTTGTCTGCTATAAATTAATGTTTATTTTCAGCTTTACATATACTTTATTAAATTATAGTAAGCTTAAATTGATAAATATAAAGTGACCGATGATAATTACAATCTGATGTACCTTTACTTCAGTAAAGTAAGGATTATTGCAATTCATTATTATTTTGATATATTATAATTATTTATGCTAATTAGTCTGTTGCCCGATAGCATCCATGTACCACAGCACTTATATTCATAGCAATTTCTGCCATTAAGAAATCACATCTAAACCCTTTTTCGCTAATATTCAAATTCGAATCCAAAGCCACGTGAGTAATGGAATCTGGATGGTGACAGGGTTTTTTTGAACTCGCCTGGCTATTTACCGCTCTCAATGACAACCTGCTTTTATAAAAATATGTTCCTACAGTCATAAAAGTCATTTCCTGAGACAAAAAAATAAACACTTCATTGTTATATAAAGATGTACTTACTACCAAGAAAACATCCTGCCCGTTTCATTGAATAAGAAATGTATTTATAAATACACATGTGTAGAAAAACCACATCTTTATAAATTTATCCGAACGGGAAAAACTATAAAGATGGGGGTATAGTGAAAATACTCGAGTACTTAAAACGAAAGGCATTATGGTTAAATAAGACAGATGATACCGCAATAGCTGACGTGTCATACAGGCTACGCTTTTTATTACTCTTTCCCGGCTTTCATTACTTTGTTTTGTTAAAATTTATAGAAATTCATATACACTGCCGGCCAAAAGTTTGAGACCACCTTGAAAAAATTACAATATTGAATAAAACTCCAAAAATTAGTGCT